>BSXT01002159.1:0-18612 GCA_030267785.1 Phytophthora fragariaefolia | reverse complement strand
TATGGTACTTACTGGTGTCGCGGAAGCCATAAGCGGCAATCTGTATGCCGGCCCTACCAAGGGCTTAGAATTCGCAGTTGTTAGCACTTGCCTGTTCTACCTAGATGTCGTCCGAGCAACATATCTAAACAGTAGCTCTAAACTCCTAGTAGAAGCCGAGATATCGTCGAAAGTGTGGCGCAAAATCGATGGTCCTATCGATTTGGCGCGCACTGTATCACATGAAAACTTCCGCATTCTCTCCGTCGAGTTTCATTCCGTTCTGTACGGATATTCACCATTCGCGTTCTGATTACCAACTGCCAGTCGCTGCCGACTCAAACAGCAACGGAATATTGCAAAATGAAATACGCAAACGACTCCCCCAGTTTGTTACGTATGTGCCTCAGCACGATAGTCACCTGTGAACAATCCTTCGCACTACAAAGCGACACGAAGCGATGAGCTTTCACAGAAGTAGTATTTGTCACGTGTAAGTTTACGAAAGCTCAAGACGCGAGTACCTATCAACGTCTTGGCTGTCTGCACTTAGTGGCGACGCGATTTCTTTTTCTTGGACGAGCGACGGTACTCTTCGTCATCGTCGTCGTCGTTCCCACGCTTCTCGTTGCGCATGCGGTCGGATGCCTGCGCCTCCTTCTCCAGCTCATCCCACGAGGGAGCGTCTTCCTCCTCTGACGGTGCTTCAGACGACGAATCCTCGTCAACAATGGACTCCCAGTCAGAGCCGTCTGAGTCGCTTGACTCGCTGTCATCATCCTCCTCATCAGAACCGCCCGAGTAGTTACTGTCCCCGGCTTCCTCTTCATCCTCATCTTCGTCATCTGAGCCTTCCATCTAAACATTGAATTCATACAGAAAATTGTAAGCTACAACTGTCTACAAAAACGATATCAACAAATCACAACACACCTTCAGGAATTCCCAGCCGGCTGGCTTCGGCACACCGTCATCGTCTGTGTCCAAGTAGAAGCGGTGGTCGCTCTTGATCGTGGTCATGATACTCTTCCAGTTCAGGTTTGCAGTACCCGTGGTAAAACAGATGTCAATGTCATCTAGCCATTCCTTGATGCGCTCCAGCTCACCCATGGACACTGCACTAATGCGCGTTGGCATAATATCGAAGTTCTTGAAGACGAACACGACGTCGAAGTTCTTTGACGAGAACATGACGCGCTCAAAGTGGACGTGTTCCACCTCGTCCAGAGAAATAATGAAGAATGGCATGTCCGTCAGACTCACAAGGCAGTGTACAGACGGTTGAAGCAACACCATTTCTTTGAATGGCGTACCCATGAAGCCGAGCTCGCGGTATGGAATGTCGAACACCACCGGTTTACCATGCCTCTCCGACACACTCTCCATTTTGTGACAGAACTCCTTAAACGTTGTGTTCAGCTTCTCACGCAGCGCGCGCTCGCGGTTTTCCTCATCCAGTTCGTCAGGGTCGTACATCGATCGCCGCCGGTTATCAAGTGTCTGTGAGCCTTCAATTACTTCCGTGTAGAATTGCACATCTTTCTGTTTCTTCTTGCCAATCATAATGTGATTCTTCAGGTGGAAGTGGATCAGCACCACAAGCTCCTTGTCACACGGCTGAAAGATCGCGTGCTTGATATTTGCGTACAAAATATCGAGTTTTTGATTCTTGTTCGTCGTGAAACGTACACCGTTCGAGTGTGCCTCCAGGGTACCATGCGTCTTGCGGCCCGTCAAGTGAGGACGAGCAGACAAATCAATCAGGCGTGGTACACGGCGATCACGCGTCAAGACAAGGTCCTCCTGCACAACCAAATCAGATTCTTCCTGCTCACGCTGCTCACGCTGCTTGACACGCTTCTGGAGCTCCTTAATCAGACGGAACTGGTTGTTCAGGTTGTGGGCGTCCGTGGAGCGGAAGCCAAGTTCCTTAATGAACATTTTGTTGGGGAACTTCGTGATAGCATTCGCCATCGCAGGAAGAACGTCACGTCCCAACGACGTACCCGGCACGAAGAAGTTGATACGCAAGTATGTAGCCTTGTCTTCCTCGGACTTGCTCACGTTCTTGATGGTTGATATGTGGAAAGGTACCGGTACACCATTGATGGGAAGAATGACCGCCTCAGCACGCATGTCCACCATCACCTGGCGCTCGCGCAGTTCGGATGGGTAGTGCTGGGGGCCCTGATAGGCCTTAATGCTCTTCTCCTTCTTTGGATCATCGGACTTGTCATTATTTTGTTCCTCCAGTCTCCGCATGGCCTCCTCTCTCTTCCTACGCATAAGCTCAGCCTGGTGACGGTCACGACGCTCCTGGTCCGTTTCTTTGCCTTCCAGCTGACGCTGCTGGTCACGGAGACGTGACTGCAGCACCTGGTTACGCGTGCCCGAAAGCGATGTGTCCACATTACCATGAATGGTGCCATCTTTGCTCTTGCTTGATTTTTTCTTGGTTTTCTCCACCTCCTCGTCATTATCGTCTTCGATGTCATAGCGCACCTTGCCCCATGCCTTCGGCACCTTCGTGTAGTACTTGGTCTCGTTCTCGAGGACCACCACGGTATCAGCAAGGAACACCGCGTAGCTCTCAAGTTTCTTTTTCTTGCGCTGTGACTCCGGGATCGGAATGTCGTTAAAACCGAAGGCGACGTTGAATGCCATGCCCTCCTTAATGACAGTCTGGTTCTTCGTCGTGAGCAAGTTGGACGACTCACGGAACTCCAGGCCGATACCGAACCCGAGGTTCTTCGTGAGCTTTCCGAAAAGCGTCGAGTTCCTGGACTGGATGAACTTGCGCACCTTCTCCACGACCTTGCCGACCACCTTGCCCGGCTGCAGCTCCTTGACGCACAGCTCGTGGGCCTCACGCAGCAGCTCGTACGACTTCTCCATGGAGCTGGTGGGGTCGATGAAGAACGTGCGGCCGACGTTCGAGCAGTAGCCCTTGTACCTGGCGCCGAGCGAGCAGATGATGACGTCGTACTTCATGGCGTCCTTGTTGCTCTGCGCGCTGGGCTTGAGGTCGTACTTGCCCCCGGACTGCACGATGGGCGGGTAGCAGGGCTCGATGTCCACGGGGTCGATCGTCACCTTGATCTTGGACGGGTTGTCGAACACGTCCTCGATGGCCATGGAGATCTTCTCGTGGCTGATGCTCTTCTCGTCGTCGATGATCTGCTCCATGTCCTCCATGAACTTGAGCTTGAACACTTTGCTCGAGAGCGCGCCGGCCCAGCGGATGTTCTCGAGCTCCTCGCCCTCCTTGACCGTGAGCGCCGTCTCGATGCCCTTGCTCACGTCCAGCTGCTCCACGCCCGCGGCCTCCAGCGCCTTCTTGAAGCTGCCCACGAGTTCGCCCAGCGGCTTTTCCTTGCTCAGCACGCCCGTGCTGGGACCTGCGGCCTTGATGGCGTCCATCAGCACCTGCAGGTTGGCGGCGTTGCCGTCGGCTTTGCTGCGCTTCAGCAGCTGCAGCTGCACGCCCTCGGCCGGGCCCGCGCGGGCCACCTCCTCCAACATTGCATACTTTTTGCCACCCGTGAGCACATAAAGTTTCGCAGGTGTAAACACCATCAGCGTCTCCGGGAACTCGAGGAAGCCCAGCAGGTAAATCTGCAGCACCGCCGACTTGCGGTAGCCCGACTCCTCCTGCTGCGCGCGGCCCGCGAGCACGCAGAACGAGTCCACGCCGCCCCACGCCGCGTCCTGCTTACGCTCCTGTAGAGGGGGGGGGAGCCGAACACGTTCGTAACATTGGGAACCGTAACCGTTATGTCGAGGCATGGGCCGTCAGAATACACGGGCCGGGCGGAGGCGCACCTTCCAGACGCTGTGGAGGCGGTTAAGCCGCCGGAAGAACATGGCCGCATTCAGGCGCGGCGCGCCGGCCGCGGCGCTCTCGGCCTTCCCCTCCGTCTTGACCTCCGTCTTGACCGCCGCCGCGTCGTCCGCCATGGCGCGCGTCCGTTAAGAACCGCTTCTCGCGCCTCCACTCGCTGCCAAAGTCTAAAATGCCGGGCTGCCGACCCCTTTTAGAAACGTTTCGCACACCGCGCGCGTGCCACTCGGCGAGGCGTTTCTAAAAAGGAGCCGGGTAGAAAGGATGTACCTGGAAAGTGGTACATGGCTACAGACATTGTGAACTGATGACTTGACCGGTGCACCGAAACGCAGATTCGAGAGTGTATATAGACGGAGACTGCTAGTATTATATATTATACATGCTACATTTATAAATGCATCGAAAAGTGCTGGGTGCTACATAAAGCTAGCTTTTGGCAGAAATCGACCCATGGTTATCGAGCCGTATATTATTTTTGTTGGCTTTTTCAAGTTGACGTGCGCATCCCGTCTGAACTCATAATATTATGTGATTCTGCTTTAGTATAATGCTTCATTGGCAAACCATTATTTCCATTAAGAAAAGTAGTAATATTGAAGGCCAGATTAAGCAGTATAGAGGAAGATAGGTCCAAAATATATAATAACTTGAATAACATATTAAATAAAAGTAGTTACTTCACGCGGTTGTGTCGACAGTTGTCGACACACAAGTTGAACAAGAGGAGCCAGTCACTGAGGGCAGTGATCTGGGCGCAAAGTAATTAATACGAGGAAGTTCTAGAAGTATTAGCTGGTGGTTCCAGTCTCGGCATCATATTGGCAGAAAATAAAATATTGTGCAAAAGCAAAGCAAAAAGTACGAAGAAAGACGATTGTCACATTAGCTGGTGGTAGTATATCATCGATATTTTAAACGTATTAATTAAAAACAATATGTTTTCTAGAATCTAGAAATGATGACCATTCCATATTTATGTTACAGTGGAATTTGTGGCAATTGGCTATGAGCACTGTCCTAGCACTGCTGAATATTAATGTTATAGTGAAGGAAACACATTTTCTCGAAGTTTAGAGAATTTTCAAAACTAGTTTTCAGTAAACCCGAGTAGGATTAAAGGAATATCACATGCAATTAATATTGCGTGTGCTTTATTTAAGATGTCGAGTGTCACGGGCACAATCCCGTGCACCGACAAGACGCTCCTGACCCAACGACCCAATGGCCTCCAGGAGTTTCAACTTGCTCGAGATATCTGCGTTAGTTTCACAATTTCCACTACTGAGTTTTAAGCATAGTCTAGCTAGGAGCTGAACTAGCACTCTCCAACATCAATCAGTCTTCATGTTCCTGACATCCTCAAAAGTGAGACTCACCCACGTCGCTTTACAGCAGAGCACGTGGCAATTTCGAAATTAGAGTGAAACCCCTGAAGAAATCGACTTTAACTCTCGGCTAGGATAGTTCCATGGGCAATACGACCGCTCGTTAATCTGAAAGTCTTCGAATTTCCGCCCTCACCAGTCACCGCAAAACGACCTCCACTTCGAAACAGGTGGTGAGCAGGACGCCCACGATCCAAGCATGTCGGAACAAGCAACCAGGAGTGAGCAAGCCCCTGCAGGTGAACATGTCCAGCCCAATAAAACATCAACCGATGCAACCCCGTCATCAGCTCCTTCGATGGGAAATATGATGGCTCAGATCATTCAGAGGATGGTCATGCAGCAGCAGTCCATAATGGCTAGATGTATGAGCTGCAGGTGACAGGATCGCAGCAGGAGTACACGTCCAAGTTCATGCTGCTATTTTAGCAAGCAACAGCGGAAATCCCGGAATTCGTAAAGCGTTGGCATTACTAACATAATCTCCGTCCGGATACAAGCGCATATATCTGCCAAAACATTCCGACGAGCCTTCACGATACGATCGGACACGCACACCTATTCGAAGACGATCGCAAACCGAGCCGAACTCGCCCGTCGATGGGACCTCCTAGTGTCAACCCACCTGGACGTCAGGACGGCCGTCAACAGCAAGGACGTGGTCGCGGTGCTGGGGGAGTCGTCCAACCTCGACCGGTGTCACCGGTTGCACAAAGTCTGGCCGCAGGAGCACCAGAAGTTAAATGCTTCACGCGCGGTACAGGTCGCCAGATTGTCCTACGAAGGGCACTGGTGCAAAAAAATTAGGCGTCTCGGCGAGCTGGCGCCCCGTCGAGAATGGATGCACTGCCAATGACCATAAGATAGTATTGCAGTCAGCCTCTGAGACTCAGTACTCCTTCGCCTACGAGCGAAACGATGCAGTGCTGAGCTTTCAGATAAGTTCTTTATATGTTTACCTGGAGCAGTCGGTGACCCTGAGCGGTACTACTGTTTCTGCTTTCGTTGACTCGGGAGACAGCTTCGATGCAATCACTCCGGCACTAGCCGAAAAACTTCACATCAAGGTCACGTACCATAATCGCCCGCTTAAACTGAAGCTCGGAGCCGGTCGCGTTTCGTTCATCCAACGCCGCGCCTGTTCGCTTTCGATCCAGCTTCCCGGGCCCCCGAGCTATGACTGTACCGCATTTGTCATGCACGCGAACACGACGGCGCAGTACGTGCAGCAGGGGTGTCAGTCTGACCATCAATTGCTGGGCTGCGCTCCTGGCCGTCACTTGATGGCGTCTGCGGATGCTGAGTGATGGATCTCCTCTGGGTTTTTTTATTTAGTGAAGCTGAACGAGAACTCTATCCCATATACGGCTTTTGTTACCGAGACGGACTATTCGAATACCTCGTTACTCCGATGGGTATCTCGAGCAGCTCATCCTGCTTCAACAGGCCCATCCAGGCAATTTTCACGGACTCTAAGACCTTCTACCAAACCTACTTTGATGGCCGCTTCGTATTTACAGTAAGGGAGTCAATGAACGACCACCTGCAGCTCTCAACAAAGTTCTAGAGCGATGCGAAAAAAGGAGAAGTTTTTCATCAGGATCGAAAAGTGCATCTTTTGCCAGCCAGAGATCCTCTCCCTGTCTTGGCGACTATATTGGACGCAACGGTGTGCGAATTAATCCCAAGAAGTGTGATAGCATTCGTGATTGGCCGTTCTCCAAAACCAAGCCTGAAATGCAGGCGTTCGTCGGAACTTGCGTCAACGTGATGCGACTTTGTGAAGGGTTTGCAAAGCAAGTGGAACCACTGACGGAACTGACCCGCAACAAGCGTCGCCAAGACGGTATCACGCTGAGTCCACAACACTTGTAAGCATTTTCCCTCAAGCAGAAGCTGGGCCTCACCTCCAGTCCTTTCCCACCTTTCACCAAGCCATTTCACGGCAACGTTGATGCCTCGGATTTTGCTGTGGGAGGCTACCTTTTTCAACTTAATGAAGAAGGAGCTGAACAAGGCATTGCTTACGTTGACCGCAAGTTGATGAAACCCGAGTTGTTATATCCGACCCGCGAAAATTGGGTGTTGGCCGCACTGCAAGCGATGAGGATCAGGAAAATTTTCTTGCTGGATCGGCCCTTCTTCTTGAATAGCGATCACCTCACGATCGATACAACAGAAACATGCTTCCAGCGCCTAGCACGTTGGCTTAACGAGCTAGCACTGTACCAGCCGCTCTTCAAGTGGGCCTAGGCAATACTAATGTCGTCGTGGACGCGATATCCCTGCGAGCATACTGAAACGACAGCACAACTCGTACGATCAGCCTCCCCACTGTAATTTATTCAATGGCTGCTTCCGGAGCAATATCGGACTCTGAGGAACTACTGCTTCATCAATCGCCTCAGACTATTGACATCGAGTCGGAATGTCGTCAAGGATACGCTGTAGATAAGTATTTTGGCCCGATTTTGCGAGACCTTGGCGGCTATTAACCCCGCCAGTCGTCTCTGTCGGCGATTCACACTGGAGAATGAACTGCTATATTTCCAGTTACGACCGATTTCAGCTCCTCGGCTCTGTATTCCTGATTCTCCTGGCATTTGCAAAAGTATCTTCTTCGAAGAGCACGATGTTCCAACCCGTGGTCACCCTAATCAAGCCAAAATGCTGTTGCATATCCTGGAAGAATCCTAGTGGAAGGGCAAGGCAACATTCGCCGAACACTACGTCGCTTCGTGTTAACTGTGTCAACGCAACAAGGCTGTCCCAGGGAAAGCAATTGGGCTTTTGTATCCTTTGGAAGTTCCTTAGAAACGCTGGGAGCACATTAGTATGGACTTCCTCGCTCCTCTTCGCACCACCACATCTGGTTACGACGCTGGTCTCGTTATTGCTGATCGACTGACCAAGCGCGCTAGCTTTCTCGCGACACATTCGACAGCAATGACAGCTCAGACGGCTCAACTATTCTGCTCGTTCTATCAACGTCTTCAAGGTCTGCCAAGGTCAATTGTCTCTGACCGATGCACAAAATTTACATCAGCAATGTGGCGGTCCATCATGAAGCTCCAAGGAACCCATCTTCACCTCAGCACGGCATTTAAACCTTCGACCAATGGCCAATCTCTGAGGCGACGATCCAGTTCGTCAGCGAATATTTACGCCACTTTATGAACCAGCACAAGACAATTGGGATCAACCTCTGCCTCTTGCTGAGTTTGCCTACAACTTGCGAGTGCACGCGTCCATTGGCATGTTGCCATTCATGGCGGGCCTCGGCTGCCAGCCGCGATCTGTATCGGATTGTTAAAATTCGGGAACCCATTCTAAGCAAGCAACGACATTCGTGCAGCATCAACAGGCGATTTTGGCGGAAGCACGAGATGCCGTGGCGGCTGCGCAATTTCGCTGGCACGAGGATTATGATCGCAATCGACCTGTCGTCTCCTTCGCCGTTGGTGACCACGTTCTACTCGACACATGATATCCGGACGTTCGTCACATGGGTACGACAAGGAAAACGCAAACTCGCTGCACGCTACATTGGCCCATACCGCACCCTCAAGATCGCTGGACCAGACACATACACTTTGGAGCAGCCACTATCGGTTTCCCGACTTCGGCAATACCATCGAGGTCCCAATCCTCAACAGACTACGCGTGTGTAACCCGTTCGCGTTGCTGATGGTTCTGAAGGCCATTTCATTTCAGAGATTCTACGTCATCGGCGTCACCACAGCATTCATCAATTTCAATTTCGATGGCTGGATTCGTCCATCAAGCCATCCTTGGAACCTCTTGGCAATCTGTTGCAAGTTTTGGCACTAGTTTGGCACTATGTTAATAGTCACCGACGAGGACTACCGCCCTTCTGAAGGAGGCAGTGCTACGAGCACAATCCCGTGCGCCAACATGGCACTCCTGACCCAACGACCCAACGGCTTCAACTTACTCGAGAGATCTGCGTCAGTTTCACAATTTCCACTACTTAGTTTTAAGCATAGCCTAGTCTAGTTAGGAGCTCGGACTAGCACTCCACAACATCAATCTGTCTTCATTTTCCTGACACCCTCACAAGCGAAACTCAGCCACGTCATTTTACAGCAAAGCACGTGACATCGAGATCATCAGTAAGAACCGAGCTCCCACTGATGCCAGCCGAGTTCCTACTGTAATCAGTTGCTATAGCGAAGATGCGTCAAAACAATGACGCAGCTGCTACGAATTCCCCTTGGAGGCATATATGAGTACGATAAGTTGATGTTCAGAACGATTATTTCTATGAACACGGTAGCTGAGATCAGCTCTGGTTTTGCAGTATAAGCGGGAGAGGGGTGTAATGAGAGCTACCATATAGCAAAGAGTGACGACGCTTTTGCGACAAACAAAAATGTGTTCGAACCCTTGTACGTTATGGATGAATATCATCATCTCTCCGACTATATTATAGCTCACTATAGAGAATTTTTGCCAATTGAATGCCTTTATAGATATTCTTTTATTTTTTCCAATCAGACTATGATATCCTAGTAATTTTGACCAATCGTCGCTGGACCCGGATCCAGGCGGCTTCCCTCCCACAGCCCCGACGTATTGAGTCGGAGCTCACGTTTGTGTTATCGATATCCACCTACAGATTTTTAGTCGTTTACATATTTTTAAAAATAACATGACAGCTCCGATAGCTTCGACCGCCAACGAGCCTGAAGGACCTCGCACCTATCAACAGGAAGCGTGCCCGTGCAAATGCGGTACGCTCGTTTCTATAGTTCCTGGATGAGGAGAACGTCAGCTGAAAGTACCTCGAGGTGTGCATGGCGCGGTAGAGAGCTCCTCTCGTTTTGGAAGCTGTCGTGGACAAATTCGGCATGTATCTCGCATTCAAGGAGGGTGAAAGGGACAGCTCTTAGCTCAGCACTCCGTGATGCAGTACTATCGACAAGCGAAGAACTGGCTGCTGGAGCAGTTCCCCCAGCATTGGCTGGCCGTCGACAAAGCGCTACTGTATGAAAAGGGAGTCCGGGGCATTTGTGAACAAGGCTCCAGCATGCACGAAGAAAGCTCTCAAGAAAATGATAACATATCTATATTCCTCCGCTTCTTTCACCGTCGACAATCAAGACGCGGCACTCCTGTGCCTACTGTGGTTTCTTTTTGGGCGCGCATCAGACCTCACACAGCTCCGGAAAGCCAATCTGTCGATTTGTTCCGGTGACATCTTCTTCGTGCGCTTTATTCGAGTGACTTCCGAAGAGCAAGGACTTTTCCTGTTTCCCGATGAAGATTTTAGTACCTGTCCGCTTATTGCTATTGCGCTTGCGCTCGCGTCACAGTCTTCACCAACTACGTCGCTCTTGAGTCAATTGCCCATGCATCAAGCTGTGTCGCGTGTCCACCTGACGCCAGCTACACCCCTTATTAACTTGATGGATCACCCGGAATACATGCCGGACGGAAAATCTTCGAACAAGCAACCTGGTCACGACAAGACGTGTGATGGAGCTCCTGGTATTCACAGCTACGTCAACCGCATTCTTGACAAAGTCGCCGAACGTGCTGGTGTCTCCGAGCGCTTGAGATCGCATCCCTCCGACGAGGTGGTGCACAGCATGCAAATGGAGCTGGAATTTGCGTCCAGTGGATCTTCGACCGGGGTCCTTGGAACATGACGGCCACAAACAAGTCATTCGCGAATGTCTTCAACATCCCTTCAGAAGACCGCAAGGTTGCCCGAGTATTGAGCAGTCGCTATCCGGACCAACGTTTAGCTCTTCTATCCCTGGACAGCTTTGACTCGGGCACGCAGGTGAAAATTCGATTCGTAGCCGAAGCTCTCTTTGCAGCTTCAGTTGGTCTGGAAACTGCACAGTATAATGTGAATGGGCGCATACTCGACACTCTCAGGGCATACCTGCTGCGACAATACCCTTGTGTCAAAAAGCAGAATCCAGATGGTCTCGCGATTCAGCGCCTCGACCCTGTGCCGTTGTAAAAGGCTTCACTGTGAACACACTCTATCTTGATATTCACATTTGGCCTGCGATCCGAATACATCTACCGCGCCCAAACCTGGGGACAGCCAAGAAGCAGCAACGGACATCACACAAACTCCATTGTTTCCCCACCAAGCTGCGTTGATTGAGCATTTAATCGAAGTTAATCAAAAGCTCGACGCCCGCATGACTACAACGGAAGTTGCATTCTACAACGGGCAACAAAGAAAGAGAAAGCAAAACGACGCATGTGAGTCAATTGCTAGTGAATCTCGAGCCAAGCGAAAGCGTAAGACATCAGTACCTACCAGCTTGAAAGACCTCTTGTTTGCCTGGTATGTTCAAGAGCCGCGTATGTGGAGCACTACGGAAAGCGCAACCAAGCATTCGAGATCCACCGCCAAACTTGCAGTAGCGTTCTTGAAGTTGTTCGTCCCGGAAGGTTTCCGACTCGAGGAAGGCTCTGCACGCTACTGAGATGATGTCCTTGAGACTGGGGTGAATGCGGAGCGGGAGATGCTTTCGTTTCTTCAGCAGCACGATATCACTGCCCGTGGCAACCAAAACGTCCTCAAAAGTCTACGCAAGCTGCATAAGTCAGGTCTTCTAAATAACAACATGCAACGCTATCAACAGCTTCAAGCTGCAGGCCGTATCCAATACTCCGCACCTTCACGCACAAAAAGCGTCATCCACTTAGCAACACACCTGTAAATGAATACACATTACCTTTTCCTGATAGCCAGTCATCGTATTCTTCATGTGTCGACCGAGTGTACTGTCCCTCATTCTACAATTTACACCCAAGCACAACACAACCACCGCAATGGCAGCTCCAAAGCCAACAAAGAACCTCGTCAGCTCAGCAAAGGAGTTCAAGACGGTCTGCATTGCTGTGCTCAAGTTGTACACGTTTCGAGTGAGTGACAAGGCCATTCGACACCTGAGACTTACCATGAATGCGACCACCGCGTCGACGGATCACTCTCCCGAAGCTCTTGAAGTCATCTTCGCCTCGCTTGCAGATCGATGCAAGCGTCGGATTGAATTCGAAGACATCCGCGAATGGATTTCATCACCGGGTCCGAGCACTGAAGCCGATGACGAAGCCGAGTGGAGCACCGAAAATGATTTGAGCGAGCAGCCGCTGAACGCTGTTCGCAAAGTCCTTGACCGTAAGCGCTTGAATCGGAAGACGTACTACCTTGCCGACTGAGAGCCAACATGGGAGCCGCGCGAACACGTAGCTCAGACGCTGATCGCCGGGTTTGAGCGCGAGCGGCGTGCTCTTTTCCGCAAGACCTACATCGAGTACGAGGCCGTGGAAGATAACACGCTTAACCGAACCGAAGGATAGAGTGTGAGAGCAAAAAGAAGAGCTAACACAGGGTGTATTACAGGCTTAAGAGGCATTTGCAGGCATTTACGCAAGGGTATCACTGTATTGAACACTAAGCTTAACTTCCTTTCGGGACAGCAAAGTTAACCTCGTTACAGAGTACACAAACACGTATTTGAGTGTAGCATTGAACACTAAGCTTAACCTCTTTCCGGAATAGCAAAGTTAACATCAATCCAAGCAAGCACACCGCACACAAGCAGTAGTGGTGGCCGCTGATCGCACATACACGCAGGTATACAAAAATGCAGTGTCAACATTTTGTGTGGGTTGACTGACTTGACCGCCGAAAAAAAGTAGAGTGAGAGCGCCCAAGCCTCGGCGGTAGCCAGAAACCAACCGCTTGAATATAACCCTGTTTTTAAGGTTAAATCTACGTGGGCTGTACTGACCAGTCACTAACAGGAGTATTTACGCGTAAAATCCATCGTAAAAAGGACTATCACCAAAATAGAGGACCCCGATTTTTGGGTGGGGCCTCACATGTCAATTTGCCACGGAACGCGCACATGTCTCCGTGGCCCTTTGAGGCTGAAAAACAGCCAATTTCGTTTTCTCGGCCCACAGGCTGTTTTAGAGCATGTGGCGTCGCCTACAAACTCATTCTACACTGGCCTTGTACAGCATCTGGGCTAATTCACATACTAGTTTAGATCACCTAACCACCACACACAACAAAACATAAAGTACATAATCTTTACACAGAATAGTCCTGACTCTGTCCGAGTCGGAGCCTGTCGGAGGTCGGAGGATTTATGGTATGGAAGAATATCATCATTTATCGGACCGTACTTAGGAAGGCTACTACAAAATCCTAGGTTAATTGTGCAAATCATCGGACCGCATATCAAGTATAGTATTTCAAGTCAAAAGGCGATATACAGAGCTTTGATTGGTCCTAACTTTGGGACGGATGTCACGAGTGGGAGCAGGGGCTCGCTGCTCCCACTCGTGACATCCGTCCCAAAGTTAGGACCAATCAAATGCTACGCACACGGACTGTCAAACCGCAGGCAGGGGCTCGCTGCTCCCACTCGTGACATCCGTCCCAAAGTTAGGACCAATCAAAGCTCTGTATACCGCCTTTTGACTTGAAATACTATACTTGATAGAGCAGTGCTCTGGGAGGCAAGCGGAGGCGACGCGTGCGCGCCGCAGCGGGCTTAGGGTTCTGTCCTTGCGAGCGGAGCGAGCTTCCAGGGTCCAGAGGACCGCGCGGAGCGCGTAGCAGGGTGATATGATATAGGTGACACCCCTTCGATTAGCATGTTTATGTTTGTCGGAAAGTGTCGGGAGTGTCGGAACCGTTGCGATATGGTATGTTATTTTCTATTGGGCTCTGTATAGTGGGTAGTAGCATGAAAGCTCAACAACAACCTCGCAGTACAGTCGAGTGCGAAATAATTCTGAGGAGTAGGTTGGTGCTGATTGCAGTCGCCATTTATGTCGCTGCTTAGCGAGAAATGGGATTGAACTTGAGCCCTTTACCAGTGAGTGCTGGCTTGGCGAGATTGAAGACAGATTATATTGCGTGCGTGTGCCAGCTCAAGCTGGTATAAGTTGCAGGAGGCTCTAATTATTTTTGTATTGCAGAGGTAAAACCAAACTGTCAAGAATTACATTTTGTAACTCAACGCATCCGGCACAAACAACCACTGATCACATTGAGAGCAAAAACAATATCCACGCGTGGACGAAAGACATGCTGTAAGCAGGAATTATATAACCTTCGTCTTCGCCATATTGTTCACCGCAAACCCACGTAGAATTTTCAGTAGGTGACGCAGTTCTTCTCGACACAATAATCGTGGACCTCTCTAATTTAGGCAAAGATGATAAACGAAAGCTCACTGCACGATATATAGGGCCTTTTCCTTTCATAGCAGTTTGTGGACCAGACACATACAAGCTGGAATTACCGCCGGGATTGCGACTTTATCCCGAGTTTCATGTTTCTCGCCTGCGAACGTATCACCAGGATGACAGCACTACGTGAATCGCTCGATTGACAAGCGGCGTTTTTATGCATGTTGTGGTTCGACTAGAGCATTGACGCTAACACTAACAGCGACGAGTTCATTCTCGAAAAGTTCGACGAGGTCATTTAATCAGTAAAGAACAATGTCATTTTAACTTTAAATGCGTTGCAAGCGTAGATACTAAACGCTACCGTATCCACAAAATACTAGCAGGCTATCTGTAAACAACAGACCGCACGGCGTCAAATTTATCGGGTTCATTCAGACCGCAGCATGTTTCATTCATCCCTCAGCCTAGGTTCCTGCGGCACGCAGCAAATATGTTAGTACAACCCCCTGCGATGAATGATAATGCGCACCATACAAAGCTGCAACCGATTACCGATAGGTCCATGCTGCACACAACATATATGTTGGTGAATGGTCGATGATGGCTCAATGTCTGCATTGAGGACGGCTGTCCTGTTAGTCAAATAATGCGCGCACACTGGCGCACACGAAGTGGCAGCATCGGATGATGGACTCAAGGGTTCAACGTTTTCTCGGCATAGACACAGTATTTTGTCCAATCACGACATTTGTGTGTCCTCTTTATAAATGTGCGTTTCGTTGTGGTACCCTCGTTATAAAATTCACAGCCGTGTTTTTCAGTATGAGCGCTGATGGCGATGTTAAGAGTAATACTGGATGGCACCATCATTACTAAGTAACATTCTTCCGAGCTGGTTTAGATTTTGTTAACACTCGACGACCGCCAATAAATCGCGCTGGGCTGCTTGGGACACACGAGTCAAATGTAATAACAGATGCAGCGGAGGACGGATCAGAACAGGTCTGGCAAGAAATTGTACGTGACACCCAATAATTGCAGGTATTAAAGTCCACTAGCCATCGCATGCCTAGCAGCATGTCATGTATAGTCAGTACAAACACTCGTGTTCGGTATGACGAGAAACTTGGCTCATCCATCATCACTAAAGCTTCTCGGCTTGGCACGGAATAGGACTTGCCCGTTCCCAATTTCATTCTAAGGTGGCGTTGGTGTTCATGTATATCGACACTAAGTCTATCAGCAAGCTCCGGTGTTATCATATTGAACTAGGTACCGGGGTCAATGAAAGTGGAGACTTGTTGGCTACATACAGTAGTAGGGATGTCCTAGTAATAAAATATGTTTTCGCTAGTCACCTTCAGCGAGACGTTTCCGTGCGTCCCGTTGCTGTGGCTGCGAGTAACTGGCCCTACTGTTGTATTATAGGACCCAGTAGCGGCTTCCGTAACGGGGCGCCAACCCGTCGCGTTTTCTAGCATTTTTTTGCGGCGCCATTGCCTCGTGACAGGTATTCTGGTACATCGTAACCAACCACGCGATGTCTGCAGCATATCGGTACAAGCGTCAGCTTCGTTGATGTCGTTGCAGCTGCAGCGTGACTTGAAGGGACTGGATTGGTGACCGCGAGACCTTTAAACATCTTTCTGCCCCGTATCAGCGCAGTAGATCACTTTTCGAACTTAGTTGTATTTTTGTGCTTCCAGAGCTAATCCATTATACGCTTTAATCTTCACCTATTGCAACCAGCTCTTCTGGTACCTTGTACCGGCTCCAGTACTCATTGCTCTGCCTTGTTGGGTCATTTTTCTCATTGCATCTGTAGGGTAAGAAAAATATGTCGTCTACTATGTCGGTTTTCATCGTGCAAAAAGCATCCTCTACCGAGGTATGAGGCCGCCAATGCCCTTCCTTGGAATGCCGTACTGAATGCTTTGCATGGAAGCAAACGAACCAAGATCGAGGTAATTAAGGCCGGGTGAGTTGCATAGAAGCCTGATGTTCCACCCTTCTTCTGTGCCAGCCTTGACAACATCAGGGCATGACGATGCTACATGCGTTGTAACGGGGTTACACAAGTGTGGCTTACACACCTTGGGTGAACGTACACCAAGTGTGTATGACACATATTAACAAGATCAGTACTTGGTACTAACCAAATATCAGTACTGGATCCGAAATGATAACAAAGAAACAGTAGGTGGCTCGTGAGCCAGTCAGCATGCATTTTTTAGGAGTCACTATGCTAGATAGTGAGTTGCATATGTTTGCACCGTACGGCCTTGCCGTACTTAAGGCAATTAATAAAATCAGTTTGTAAAACGACACGTAGCGTCTAGTTGCCTTGGCGTTAAGGCTTTAGACTCTAGGAGTCCGTAGATAGGGATCGTACGGACTCGTCCTCAGACTCGGTGAGTCTACGTCTTCCTCTGACGCACGCTACGGCAGCCCCGCTGAACTTGGTAGCACTCGTAGTCAATCCGACACCTGAGTCTGAGAGACTGACCCTCTGTGAGGATGGAGCAATTTGCTCATCTGCCCTCGAGCCAACAAGACGCGCTTAAAAACCTTATGCCTTTGTTGGGCCCGGAGGGCGTTTCTCACCTTGCCTCGCAAGGACCGGACGCGGTCAACGCGCGCCTGGAGGCGTTCTCAAGTTACGAGAATGCTCTGTTGGAGCACCTCCAACAGAGAATGACGGCGGTCACGGCGTCTGCGACGCCCATGAATACGTCGACGAGCGGGCCCAAGCCCAAGCCACTCATGGTGAGTGTGAATACCTTCGAAGGGAAGGAAGGGGAGAGGTTGTTGCTCTGGACCCGTGAGCTGGAGATGGCGATGGGCTCAGCCTTGTTCAAGACGGAGCAACAGCGCGTAGGGCTTGCCATCTCCAAGCTGGGTGGGCGGGCTCGCGAATGGGCACTCACGTGCGGAACGTCGGTGGAGACGTCATTCCCGACGTGGGAACATCTGAAGCAGCAACTCTTGCGAGTATTCGCTCCGCCTAACCAGGCCTACCGCGTTCGCTCACGCTTCTTGGCTACCCGCCAGGGTAAGAAGGAGCTTGTGGACTACGTCCAAGAGTTGCGAACTCTGATTGCCGGCATGGCAGTCGTCCCTTTGCCCGAGGCAGTCACCGTTACGGTGTTTATGCACCCACCCTACCTCTTTTGAAGAGGCTGTGAACGTGGCATTGAATGCCGAGTTCAATTTTAAGTCGTCTCGACTTGGATGGACCGCGTCATACGCTAATCCATCGTCGGGCCCCGAGCCCATGGATCTCAGCTACGCTGAGGATGAAGAAGCTGAGCTTCTTGCTGCGGAGCAGCGTAGAGGCATCCGGCGATGCTTTGTATGTGGCGACCCGCGCCACCTACGGGCCGGTTGCCCGGTGCGTAACCGCCGCCAGGCTCCTTCGAGCAAAAGCCCTGCTTCGGGCCAGAACTCTGGTTCGTTTCGGGGAAATGAGAAGTCCCAGTAGGCGCGGGGCGGCCTACTGGGGAAGAACTAAGTTCTGTTGAGCCTCATGGAGGTGGAGGTCAGCAGGACTTAGCCCCGAAGAGAGCAGTGCTCTCTAACACGGAACGTGTTTGCAAGCCTGGCTTGCTAGTCGTCCAAGCGACTGTCAAAGGCTTTGATAAACCGTGGACAATATTGGTCGACTCGGGGGCATCGGGTAACTACGCCCGGCGCGCCTCGATGGAAGGGAGTCAGCTGTATGCTGAGGCGCTTAAAGCGCGTAATCGTGACATAGTCACTGTCCATCTCGCGACGGGCACCCGTGTTACGGTGCCTAAGGTCCCCGTGGACCTAGGCGTGAAGTTCCTAGACTTCGATAGCGTGGAACGCTGTTTGGTCCTGGACCTGGATGCGAGATATGATCTCATCCTTGGTATGGCATGGTTGGAACGCCATGGGCCATGGATCGATTGGAGGTCGAAGACCTTGGGTGCTACGCATTTCTCACCGGGTGGAGCTTTGGCGAGTCATGAACCCACCTCTGCTCGGAAGCAGAAGCGCCTCTGGCGCGGGCACTGGACCGATATGGTCAATGTGCTGGACATCGGAATGTCTGAGATGATGGACACTGAGAGTGTTGTGGACAAGAGTCCCGAGCAGAGCTCGTGGGCTGAACGCGGAGCGGCGCATAATCCGCTGAGCCACGCTCGCGGTGAAGCAGCGTCGCTGCATGCCGACGGC
>BSXT01002158.1:0-15800 GCA_030267785.1 Phytophthora fragariaefolia | reverse complement strand
CGCGGAAGCCAAAAGCGGCAATCTGTATGCCGGCCCTACCAAGGGCTTAGAATTCGCAGTTGTTAGCACTTGCCTGTTCTACCTAGATGTCGTCCGAGCAACATATCTAAACAGTAGCTCTAAACTCCTAGTAGAAGCCGAGATATCGGCGAAAGTGTGGCGCCAAATCGATGGTCCTATCGATTTGGCGCGCACTGTATTAGTCCCACCGTCGTAAATCTGGCGGGGACGACTGTACTGTACAGTGAGTCGAGTCGTCCGCCCGTAAACACGAGCTCGATTACTCCTGCGCTCGTGCCCACCCATGCGCACAGCAGGTGCTCGCCATGCTCGCCTTGCTCAATGTGCAGGCGCCACTTCCGTTCTCGCGGCACCAACGGCGGACAACGTCTGGCGCCGAGACGGTGAAGACGGAGCCATCTGCTTTGGTGCTGGGCTCTACCGCAAGTCTCACACGCAGTGATCCCCCACTTCCAGAGTCGCAGTGCAGCCCCCCAATTGGCCATGCAGCAGCAGACCAGCCACCACAGCGGCGTCGGAGCGCTGGACGAGGATTTGCTGGCGGCGCTGGACGACATGCTGTCGCTCACGGACTCCGCTCCCATTGCCGACGCCTTCAGTGGCGCCGCCGAGAAGGAGGCGCTGTTCGGTGACGTCTTCGATGAGATGCTGTCCATTGAAGCGCCAGATCTGTTGGCGGTGGGCGAGCCAAAGACCAACAGCAGACCGTCGCTGTCTCGGTCGGACAGCGCCAAGAAGCAACAAGAAGTGCCGCAATCGGCCCCTGGGAAGAAGAGCAAGGACGCGCGAGCTGCGCCGTACTCGAAGGCGAACAACCCGCGGCGGCGCAAGCGCCCGAAAGACGAGCTCGACTACCTCCGAGCCAAGGTGGCCGACATGGAAGAGGAGCTGGCGTCGTTGCAGAAGCGACCGGAAGTGGGATCTCCTGCGGCGGTCAGCGCGGCGATCATCTTTAATGGAGACTCGGTCACTGCTTCAGACGCAGGATTGGACTATTCGAGAGATATGCTGCTCTGCTGGAAGAAGATTGCCGAGAGACAGAAGAAAGAGGCAGACCGCTCCGTCGTGGAAAACTTGAGGCTGCGAGTTATGCTGGAGGGCCAACTGAATGTCGCCCGAAGTCTAGAAGCTGCAATCGATCAGCACCAGCGAGAAGCAGCCCAGTCATTTCCAATGTTTGGGAGAAATGGCAATGCTGACGTCCAGTCAAGTACCATGTCAGACGAGCTCATATTTGCGCTTCTCAACGAAAGCCTTGACGCTCAGTTCACGGAATTGGACACTGTATTTGAACTGAGTGGCATAGCTACTGTCAACCGCGACATGAATAACGGCGCGAAGGCGTATCATGACTCCAGTGGTGTCTCTGTCCGTCACGAAGCTGTTCGCTTACTACCTTTTTCGTCCAATGCCGTGCACAAAGCAATGTGGGGCATCCTTCGTTATAGCACCGCCAAGGAAATGATGCTTGGTCCCTTTAAAACGCAGGTTGTTGATGATAATCACATGAATGTCACCATGATCGAGAAAATTCAAGTAGGTTCAACGCGAGCAACAGACATTGTCCGGAGGTTTGCCTTTCGACGAGTTTTCCAGAAAAAGCGCGTCGTTGTGGTTTGGAGCTCCTACGTTGAAATGAACGGATCGATCTTCGTGCGTCTTCGCGAGAAGGGCTATTGCACAACGGCACCTTTTAACTTCGGGGGCTCCGCAGAAAGTGGTGGCTCGAGTGGCAGTGTGCCCGGATCAGTTACGCGTATGGCTGTGCTTGCAAGTCCTGAAATGACTGTGTTTTCTTCTCTAGAAGAACAGAAAGCCCACATTGGTGAGATGACTGAGCTGGTGGTAGGCACCTACCGGGTCTCCATGAGCTTAATGCATCAGATTATCGATACACTCCTGCTTCGAGAAGCTATGGGTGGGAAAGTAGCGTCACCTATCAGGGGTACAGCAGCGGCCACATAAAACAATACAAACTTTATACTACGAAGTACGTGCAATACCACATCAACTCTACAAAACGCCCAAGTTCGCAACAAGTTGAAATGGCCCGCCTTCATTTGTTAGTCGCAGCAGCTGTTGTTAAACGTGGTAGATTAGAGTGTTCGGCATCCCCCAGCACTTGAGACCCAAGAAGTGAGCAACATAACATAGTCCCTCTGTCTCGATGCCGTCGTACCCTTCGTTGCCCCATTCGCTGCCTATCAGGTGGTGGACCGGGAAAAGCACGCCTTGCCGGTGTACTTCGGCCTTCACGTACAGCATCGTGCCGCCCACAGAGTCCAGCGGCACGAACGTGTCCTCGCCCCCGTGGAACTGCTTCATTCGCTTGACACTCAAGTCTCCGGGCACAAAGCTCGTGTCACGACTTGATCGCCGGATCTTGCGATGGCCCACCCAGGCGTTGAGGTCGAACTCGTACCAGTCCTCACCGCTTGCTTTCATCCGTACGCACATCGGCTGAACGATGTCGAGGCCAGCTATACCACAAGTAAGCAGGAAAAACACGCCATTAAAGTCGCCCGCAATTAGTAAAAGTAGAAGTCACAACAGCCTACAGTGAACAATTTTCTCAAGCAGCCCGGTTGGGATTTTGTGAACATCCGCATCGTCGAAAGAACTGCAAAATTGCGGTACCTAGCGATGGTCCGGCGTCGACTAGTTTGCAAGTCGTTCTCATGCCGATTCTCGCGCGTGACACCGTCGAGCAATGAGAAATCGTCGCGGAAGATGATGGATAGCTGCAAATACTGCGCAATCTTTTGCTTGGCAATGGACTGCGCCAGCGCAAACTCGCTCGACGATGACATGAGCAAAGTAACAGAGATTTTCTCCGTGGGGTAGTCAATAGCTCCCAGCATCTCGAAAAAATCCTCCGCAGTCCGACCTTTCCCCCATGACCACAACCAATACCGAGTCTTGGTTCATATTGTTTACCTGACTCAATAGCTCTGCATTATCCAGTCGAACGTGTTGACCTGCCAGCGAGCCCTCCCCATACTGCGGGAATGTCGACACACTTGTCGTGATGCTGCCGTTAGTTACAGTCACCGACGAGAACTTGATCTGCGTGTTCGCCGGTGCCTGGAACGGGGTCTCCGGATGCAGTACACTCGCCACTTCCACCTCCCGTCGATTCACAAGCCACAAGACCACCAGAAGCAATGCCACCACCGCGGAAAAAGCCCTCGCGATCGCTCTGCGATCGCCCTTGGCCACTTGCAATTGCAAGCGCACGAAGTAGCGAGAAACGTCGTCGAGCATTCCGTAAGTAAGTCCAAAAGTGAGCAGTAGACACCTTTCGAAGCGAATGTTGGTTGTCAATTGCGGTTATATTGCAATTGCCAGCGCACGAAGCGGCGAGAGACGGCGCCAAGCATCCCGTAAGCAAGTCCAAAACTGAGCAGTACACCTTCGAAACTACTTCGAAGTATAATCGAAGCGATTGATTGCTGGCTGTTGAATGTGGTTACGTTTTCAGCTGTTTACTAATCGACTCACGCGTAAGTTTAAAATATTCAGCATTTGATTTTGGAAAAGTCCGGTTGCAGGGCGAAATACCCGGCAAAAATGTAGATTTTTGGAACTGCTTACTGCGTTAAACGTTGTACTTTAATGCTGACATCGCACGACTTGTTTTCAGGAGGTGGCCGAAGCAATATATTGCAGTAGCCCTTCAAGATCACTTCCTTCCCTTCAACTCATACAGCCCAGAATACCGCAAACTTTTCTTCGCAGCTGAGGACGAGTCACATCACCCAAATCTCACTTCCGGTTGTTTGACAAGTGATAATGTAGCTCAGCAGATGACTGCTGGCAACGAGGACAGCGCCGACTGTGGTGAGAATCCAACAGTTGATGAGTAGCACTGGCAAAGCAAAGCTGGGTCTAGTTGACCCTGCCGTATTCATCCGTAGCATTGGGATCTTTGTGAACTCTGTTCACGGGACCGGTATCCGGTTCCCCGTTTATAGTGATGCATAAGCCCAACAGGTTCCGAAATGAAACCCTCGCGTTTGTTGCTTGCTCAGTACAGTACAGTACCGGTACAGTACTGTAGTAGTAGTAGTAGTAGTACATGTAGTAGTAGATGTAGGATGTCAGGGTCCCTGGTTCAGGGAAGCGTGGTACATGTACCCCATTTGGCTGTTGCATCGATGTTCGTCATCGCCGTATCCACATTGTAACCGCCACCAGTTGAAAGGATCGGATGACACTCGCACGCGCCGAGGATAAGGACGTCCAGCTGCAAGCGGTAACCAGAACTACATGTAGCACAATGCCCGCGCTCGGCATAGACGGCAGCAATAGTGCTGCAGCCCTTGTGCCGATGAATACCACTTCATATTCCCACTTCATCCAGTCACTTCACATCGTCTCTGAAAAAAAGTGCATTACCGCAGCAGCGCTACGACGACGATGCAGGCGTGTCCGTCTCCTCGTGTGGCCAAGGCGTTCATGCACCCCCACTCTGCCCCGAGCCGCTCCCTGCATCACCAAGTTACTGGCGTGGTGGGCATATTACTGTTGCTGCTATTGCTAGAGAGCTGGTGGCACTCTGGCCCCCGCCACTTCGAGGAGGTCGAGAATGAGCACGAATTGGACTTCTACCCGCTTGATCTGCTGCAAGACGCGCAGGAGATCCAAGACAGCGAGCGCTTGCACCTCGCCGTGCTGCACGAAGGCTGCATGAAGCACCGCGAGAGTGTCATCACCTCGGACTTCGGCCGCAATGGAGACAAGGACAGCAGCGTCGGCAGGTTCCAACGCGACGACAAAAACTTGCGACAGAAGCTGGAGAAGTGTCCCGACGTGGAGGTTTTCTTGCCTTCGGGGATCCGAGGAGACGGCTACTGCGAAGATGCAATGGGCTACGTCAAGTGTAGGTGGCTGCCGTTCAGTAAAGTTGTGAAAATGTGGTTTTGACTGTTTTGGTGTGTGTTCCAGATCTGCACGGCCGAGCGCTACCCCGGTGGGTCTTGGACTTGGAGTTCGACGACGAGAAGACGGGCAAGACGTTGACGTACCATGATCTATGTCCTACGACGCCGCTGATCTTCATGAACCACTTCTGGGACGGTGTTCCGGACAGCCCGTCGTGGCCTGCGAGCAAGCTTGTGTATCTTATGCCAAACGTTGAGATGTACGAGCTAGTGGCAGAGCACTATTGGCGCGTGGATGTCGTGTTGTGCAAGACGGCTATCTGCGCGCGACGAGTGAGGATGTGGTACCAGCAGAAGGGCAACCCTCGCAACACGCGCGTCATCTACACGAGGCACACGACGTCGGACGCAGCGCTGTACGCGAAGCACCAGCTCGGAGCGAAGGCCGCCGCCCACACTAAAAACTTCTCTAACGTGCACTTCGTTCACACTGCTGGAAAAAGGTCAGTTCGTGTTGAACGATTTCGGTGGGGACGTTCAAAGCTGCGGGGATTGACTTTGCTGGTTGAACTGGCCGTGTGCTGTGCAGCGTGTTCAAGGGGACGAACGCCGTGTTGGACTGCTGGTTGTCGCGACCAGACTTCCCTCCGCTGGACGTCTTCATGGACCAGGACATCTACAACAAGTTTCTGCGCACGACGTACCATGAGTCGATCCGCGAGCAGCCGAAGGTCACGGTGCACACGGGGCGAGTGCCCGACAGCATGTTTGGCCGGATGATGGTGGAGTCGGCATTTCTGCTGTGCACCAGCGTGCTGGAAGGCTACGGCCACTACATCAACCAGGCTCGCGCAAGCGCGGCAGTGATCGTGACGACCGACGCGCCACCCATGAACGAGCTTTTGCCTGCCGAGTCGGCAGTTCTGGTGCCGCACCCGCGCGCCACAGTCGACAAGCAGCTTCTCGGCGGTGCCTTCGACGGCGAGCACGGCCTGGAGGGCGTCAAGGGTATGGCCACGTACGTCAAGGGCGGCGAGGTCTGCGCCGCCGTTGACCGCATCCTGGAGATGACGCCCGAGGAGCGCCAAGCCATGGGCGAGCGCGCGCGGAAGCAGTACGTGCTGGACACGCGCTTCTTCGCGGCCAAGATGGCGGAGCTGCGCGCGTTGGCCCGATCAGGCCACGCGCGATGGTACAGTCCCTAAACCCCGCCGAGCAATGCCACCTTTCCTGCACATGCACATGTATAATACCATCAACGTTTGAGTGGCGCGTGACCGCATACCCACGGTACATGTACCATGTACCATGTACATGTAAGCATGCACTTGTCCAATGCGTCCACGTGGCCTCCCTCCCATCTGCAGCGCACGTTTCCGTGATGACTTCACCTGGCATTGTCTTCACCTGGCAAGCTGCAAATCGCCGATTACTCCGCGCAGTGCTTAACACGGGAGTCGGAGTAATCGCGTGGCGCTGGCCCGTCCTCCATTGCAGCCGCAGCAGGCAGCAGAGCGCCCAGTCTCCCGGACCCCCCGATACGTCGCCACTGCCGTCGACGGCGATGCAGAACGGAGCGGACGCGTCCTTCAAGGCGGAAGCTTTCGCGCCGCTGTCCCCGCTCGGCGTGGGGGCCAACGAGGACCTGCTCGCGGCGCTGGACGAGATGCTCGCCTTCACGCCCGAAGTGGCTGCACCGCTGCCGCTCGACGCCATCTCGGACGCCTTCGAGCTCCCGGAGGTGCCCAACCCGTACGAGGCGCCGCTGCAGGTTCACGAGCCGCAAGCGGCGGCCAAGCAGCAGCAGCAGGAGCAGCAGAAGGGCAAAGACGCCCGCATGACGCCGTACCCGAAGCCGAAGCCGCGGCGCCGCAAACGCCCCAAAGACGAACTCGACTACCTGCGCGCGAAGGTCGCCGACCTGGAGGAGGAGCTCACCAAGCTCAACCAGGGCCCCGGCGGCAGGATGTCCCCGGCCAGCGACGATGACGACGAGATGTTCTCGCGATGGAAGCAGGTCGCGGAGCGCCAGAAGGAGGAGGCCAACCGCACCGTCGTGGAGAACTTGAAGCTCCGCGCCATGCTCAAGGGACAGCTCGAAATCGCCAAGCGCTTGGAGACCGCGATCGCAGATCATCAGCAGGAGGCGGCAGCGCAGGCGCTCCCGTTGAACGCTGTCAAGAAGGAATTCGACGTGGAGGAAGAGGACGGCACGAGACGCCCTCACGCGCCTAGCATAGCGGACGAGGTGATCTTTGCAGAGCTCAATGGCAGTCTCGAGGCGCAGTACGCCCAGGTGGACTCGCTTTTCGAAGCGAGTGGAATCGCTGACGTGAACCGCGAAATGCTCGGCCAGATCAACCTGCAGCAAGACCTCAGCGGCATCTCATTCGGTCTGAAGGAGGTGCGCCTAATGCCGTTCACGATCCACGCCGTAGCTCGCGTCATGTGGTCTTTGCTGCTCTACGAGAGCAGCCAAATGCCCGGACGCGTGGAGACCCGTGTCATCAACAATGACCACCTGAACGCCACGATCGTCGACACTCTGCAGCTCCCCAAGTCGCGTCGCACCAAAGTGTTCACACGGTTCGCCGTGCGCCGATACTATGAAGCGAACCGCGTGGTGGTGGTATGAAGTGGCTGTGTGGAGATCGCTGGCTCGGTGTTTGTGCGTCTTCGGGAGCAAGGAGTGAACGCCATGTCCTCCTTCGACTTCACTCGGGGCGACGCAGCGTCTGGCGCGAGACCCGAAGGCAGCATTTTACGTGCAGTGATCGACGTCCGACCCGAGACCGTTGAGTTCAACACGGGCGCCGACACCCAAGGCCACATCGGAGAAATGACTGACTTGGTGCTCGGCACGTATCACCGCAACTTCTGCCAGATGAACCAAATGATGGAGAACCTCCTCCTCAAGGAGCTCATGGGCCCACCCAGCTCGCAAACATAAACAATCGCACCCGTCTCCGTACATATGGTATTAACGATAGGCACCCAATCAAATTCGTTTCCCGCTCGAACTTGTTGCGCAATATTGCAGTACAGTACACATGTAATAGAGCACAGCATCACCGACATCTTCACAAAGATCTGAACACTTTGCCCAAGATTTCCAAGTCAAAAGGTGGAACAGAGACGAGGAGATAATTCTTAAAAGTAGAGAGCGTTCAGATCTTTCCGACTCTGAGCATACTTTTCATTTGCTAAAATCCTCCTGCTGCTAGCCAATCATTTGCCTCTCAGGTCCTGTTGAGGCGTCCCTTAGGATGACACTTTCCTTTTGACGATGGGCCCCAGCGAATACCCCTTCTCCACACCAACGGCTACCGCCTAAGAGTAGCTGTGGCCTTCATCAAGCGGCCTTTCGGGTTGTCTATCCGTGTGTTCGCTCGAAACCGCGGTCTCAAGCTCGGTATAGCAAAATGCGTGGTTTGATGATGAGGGATGCAGGAATTGATTGATCGATCATTCAAGCCTAATGTAACTAATTATTCTCTTTTGATGCTCAATACACTGAAGACCTACAAGATGAACAGCGTACTGGACGGATTGGGAACCATGGGAGCCAGCGTGCACTTGTGCCGCCAGGATGCACCGGAGTTGCTCAGCCCCTTGCCTTTGGGGTGATGTCGCCACTAAAGACACACCTCCATCAAACCTGCGCCCAAACTGCTGTTTTGAGCGCCCTACCAACTCGGCTGAGCGCCGACGCTATTTGTCCGATCATGCACTTCGCGCCCTCAGCAAGATCTCCTCCGACACTGTGCAGCACTCTATTGACATTGACAAGGCGGGGCCATTCTTCGGCTGTACCACAATACTGACGTACAGTGCATGCTAGAATAAGTGAGGCTGATGAATGTAGTTGACGCCCAAAACAATGACACCTCTCTAATTGAAGAAGTGATACTGTTAAGTGGCGTAGCCGAGATTCCAATCGACGCGATCAGTGTTTAATTTTCATTGGTCAAATACATGCCGGAGTTTTCCAAGTCAGGTCAAATCCTAGTAGAATCTCTATTTTTAGAAAGTGTTCAGATCTTTTTGCTGTTCAGATCTTTGCGAAGATGTCGGTATCAGTCAGAACCGTTATTTAGGGTTAATCACGGAGACCATCGTGTGGCGTCCGTCATGCAGGACTCGACCCCTACGCCTCTCGACAATGGGGGAGACGCGGACAAGGACCTCATGGCCGCTCTGGACGAGATGCTTTCCTTCACAGGAGCGTCCGATGTCCAGTCCATCGAGAGTGGCTGCCACTTGGCCGACGCTTTCGGGGCCCCAGGCGATTCCGACTTGATGCTCGGTCTGGGAGATATCCCAGCACTAGCTCCACCTCTAGACGTTGCAGCGCCACAGGAGCCAATGAAGCAGACGATAGATTCAACGAGTTCAACGGCTGCCGTGTCACCACCTCATGACCAACGCAGGGCAAAGACGTCCGAGCGGCTCCGTACGCGAAGCCCAAGCCACGACGGCGCAAGCGCCCGAAAGACGAACTCGACTACCTCAGGGTCCAAGTGAAGGACCTCGAGGAGGAACTGTCCAAGCTGTCGTCAGTCTCGACTTTGTCGGGTGGCAGCGAGGCGGGGGCAGACCTCGGCGACGATCTGTTCGCGCAGTGGAAGCACACCGCGGACCGACAGAAGGTGGAGGCCGACCGGTCCATGGTGGAGAACCTTAAGCTCAGGTCGATGTTGGAGGGACAGCTACGGGTCGCACGCAGTCTCGAGGCTGCGATCCAACACCAGCAGGAAGAGGCTGCGCATTTGCTGGGCTGGAATCCTAAAGAGCTCCACCCTACCGAAAGAGAAAGTCGGCGGCGTGCGGCAAGCGAGTCCGATGACTCGATTTTTACTAAGCTCAACGTCAGGCTTGAAGCCCAGTATGCTGAGTTTGACACCATCATGGGCGAGACGAGCTTGTCAACTATGCTCCAGAACTCAAACGGCATCAAGACTTATCGTGACGCAAACGGCGTGGCGTTCCGACATGAAGAAGCTCGCTTACTGCCATTCACTATGCCTGCTGTGCACCGTGCGATGTGGAGCTGTGTTCGCTATGGAAAGGCGAACGAGTTGATGGGTCGCATTCGAACTCGCGTTGTTAACAGTGACCATCTGAACGTTCAAATTCTAGACGAGCTGCAGCTACCCAAGTCACGAAGTTTTGACATTTTTGCACGACTAATGCGACGCTACTTCGAGCAAGATCGTATCGTGGTCGTATGGAGGGGGTACGTAGAAATGGCCGGCTCCATATTCGTGCGTCTACACGAAAAGGGGTATACGTCCGCCTCAGTCTTTGACTTTAACAACAACTCCCTACTGGGCGGCAGCTACAGCAATAGTACCAGTGTCCCGGGCTGTGCGCTTCGTATGGTAGTGCAGATAGAACCTGAGACGGCCGAGTTTGAATCAGAGGACGAACGGAGAGAGCACATCGGCGAAGTGACCAACCTCGTTGTAGGCTCGTATCGGCGCAACTTCGGCATGATGTACCAGATCATTGAGAATCTTCTCTTCAGTGATTCGACTGGTGGGGCTTCAGAGGTTGCAGAAGAGCACGAGTTGGTGCGTTTCGCTGCGTATCAATGCTAAAGCTGGCAAGCTGCAACAATTGCGGTAAGAAAATTGTTAGTCATTTGAAATATTCGACCTTGGTTGCAGCATCGGTTCAATAAAAGAAAACTATGGCTAGACAGTCATCACCTACGTTACCTATAGTTTAGTCGTCTCCAGTTGAGACGAATGAAATGTATTGCGACTCACAAGGCTTTTCATGTTTTCTATAGAAAAATCAGCATCTTGCGTGCTCGAGTCTTTGCATCTCCGCTCTTACTCTGCGGTAAAGAGTACCAGGATACTTACGCGGACTTGTATTCATTGTGATAATACGTTCTAGACACCGCTCTAACCTTGTTTAGAAAAATGTTACTATGACCTTCAATGAGCATCGAGTAAACACGCAATTGCAACTCTTAGTTGCGCTACAACGAGAATCTCAGATGTACTTCGGGTTTGAGGGGCTTAGTGCCTGGGTTCCGGCAAAGAGCTGCACATTCCTTAGACCCCACCCAATTTCGCTTTTATCTGGCGCTAGCCTGGTACATGTATCTTATTATAGTACAATTGTTTCAAGGTTACCAAGGCAGATAATTTCACATATTAAATCATACCCCCTTCTATTCTCCATGCGCCCTAGTGATCAAAGAGTAGATGTTGCCGATAATTAAGGCCTTCGCAGGCTTCGGGAAGAAAGACAGAAAACCACAACATAAACAGGATGCTGCGATAAAGGAGAATCGAAAGTGATATCCAGTCATCTTCAAGTTTCTACAGCAATTCAAAGTGCTCTACATGTACAGTACTGAAGGGCTCCTTGAAAGCTATCTCGTGTACTGGGACTGTAATTAACCACACGCGATCCAGAGCCGACAGATATCATGGCCGAGCAGTACAGCGGCGTCAGAAAATCTTGTGTTCGCTGCTGAAGGAAGAACATAATGTAGTTGGAGCCGATGTCACGTGGCAGAGAAGCAAGTACCGGTGACGATTGACTTGACGAGGTGATGAGTGAAAACAGCAGCTGGGGATTGGTGACGACAATGGTGTCGCAGTCAGTGTGTGGTGGCGGAAGTACGCCAGATGGCTAGCGGTACCGGAGATGAAGGAAGTGGAAGCTTGAAGAGGCGGGGAGCAGCCGCAGAAGATCGTGGGTGCGGCCGCAGAGGATCAAAAGGAGAGGTGACCCGGCGAGCGGATCTGCAGAGTAGTATGAGCATCGGAGAGACGACAGCAAGGAGAGGAGCGTGAGGCCAGGAACGACGGAAGAGGGAGAGGTCCAGTAGCTAGGAGACACCGTTTAGTCGTAGGAGTAGGAGATAGGGGGGTCGGTAAGTGTGGGGGGGGGTAGCGAACTGAGGTCGCAGCTCGACCCTCAGTCTGGATTTGGAGCCGAACGGCGACAACTAAGGACTAAACAGGAAGATACTTGGTGTCGTACAGGGGTTGTAGTCTCTGCAAGAGGCAGGCGTAAAGCGAGGTAAGCTAGCCAGGAGTGCATTAAGAGAGCGGCTGGACAGTAGGGTGATGGGGGTGCACAAGGAAAGCTTGTGCCAGGTCGGGGCCGGGCTAGTGATGCTGCCCCGACCGTCGGACACCACTGCTCAGTAGATGTTTCGGTGTGTTGCATGTCAAAGAGCCTGGTGTCCACCCTGTATATAATACCGGACCATTTGCCGTGAGCAGCCGTAAAGACCATGTCCATGGGGTTGCCGGTGCCGAGAACGCTCGACCCAGCTGCTCCTGATCATGTGCTTCCGTCGCCGTGACCAGTGGCCCCCGGCCCTCTATGGCTTCGCGTTTGTCCCAGATCTCCATGGCCGTCTCCAGTCCCACGCCATAGCCTTAGCCGTAGTCCCCCACATGCGGGATGGTGAGGTTGACTGCTTCGTCAAGCGTGCTCGGCCGGTGCCCTCGTACGTGCGTAGCGCTCTCGTTGCTACTCATTCCTTTCAGGAATGCGCTCACTAACCAGTCTTCACTGATGTCCCCTTGCTCTGCTATTTCGCGCAAGGACTGTGCATATTCCAGTAGTCGTTCTCCTCTCATATGCCGTCGCGCCCCGAGCAAGTCGACTACCTCAGGTGTCGTGCGCCTAGTCATGTACTTGGCGCGCAACATGTTGGCCAAGGTGCCGATGCCCTCGTCGCTCCTCGCGGCAGTTTCCATTACCGTGGCAAAGGTCCTCGCCCTCCAAGTGTGCAGCTACTTCGTGATAGAGCTGGTCGTCGCGCCACTGTACACCCAGCGTCACTGCCTGCCGGCGCACCTCCGCACGGACAGTTCTCAACCACATCGGGACGGGCATCGTGTCGTCCAAGCATTTAAGGTTGGTGATCTTCAACGCCATCGCCTTCTCCCGTACGACGATGGGCTGTTGCGGCGTCCAGTCACGCTGCGTGGTGCTCGGCCTTGCTGGTTCCCGAGGCGGCGTTTGCCCGCGCCCCGTACCAGGTTCTTCAGTTCCATTGCCACTCATCCTTCCGTCCACGTCTCCATGGGCGCCTGGTGACGTCGCCCGTTCTGCCGACGTCCGCTCATCGTCGCCCCCTGGAGCTCGTCCACTAGTTGACTCCGTGGTGCCGGCCGTCGTCGCGCGTAGCGTCCCGGGCCGCTCGTTGCTACCAGGTGCCGCCTCATTCCGCGGCGTGTCCTCGTTGTCTGTGCCGCCTTGGCCCCCGAGTGGCGTGTCGCCCGCGACCCGGATCTCGTCCGCTTCCAGCGTCACGGTGCCGCCACCGTCGTCCGTCTCTACCGTCAAGGTCTCAGTCGGCTTCCTCCGCGTTGCCGCCGACGACTGCTCCCTCGATCTAGTGCGTCGTTGCGCGCGCTCGCCGCGTTCCAAAACCGTAGTCATCTTCTCACTGCTAATAACATCCGCTTCATTAGCTCTTCCCATGCTCTTCGCCGCAGGCCGTGCCCGTTACGACTCAGCTCGCGCCGTCCGCTTCCTCGGACGTGCCAAGAGAGCTCCTGTATGACCACCATGTAGTTAACCCGTCCACCCGAAGGCAGATGCTGTCAACTCGCCCACGCTAGGGCTATTCTCTTTTCTGTGCGTCACCTGCGCACCAGGGCTCTCCCGAAGAACAGGCCCGCTTTCTAAATCTGAAATACCAAAACAAAATCTGAAATACTTCTAAAGGGATACATGCACAAAAACTAAAATATGTACACCACATAAACTGCCAGAAGTTCGGCTCGCCGGACAAAACAGACCCGCTTTCGCGCGCAAACCGCCTGCGCGCGAAAAACAAACATGTCGGTTTAAGTGTGACACGTGCATTTTGAGCCCGCTTTTACAAACCCCCACATAGGAGGCGCCGCCTCTCACACACACCTTTCACTAACGAATTTGCGCGCGAATTAAGAAGTTCCTATTTCGACCTCCTACGTCATGGCCACCCCCTCTCCGTACATGTACCACGTGGAAGACGAGGGCCTCTTCGCAATGGACAAGGTGATGGAGGCCACGTGCGACGAGGACCTCTGCGTTAAGTGGTGCATGTCAGTGGGGCTGACCGACAAGGAGAAGCTTTGTCCCCAGTGCTACGGCTCGATGCGACTAGCCCCCTCGCGTAAGCGCTGGCGGTGCTGTCGCCGAACGCAGCTTGCGAGCGGGAAGGAAGTCTCCCGCGGGTTGTTGACCAACTCGTTCTTCTGTGAAGCCAAGATAAAGCTTTGTAGAGCGGTGCGGCTGCTCCTCGCATGGTGCATGCGGCTGCCTCATGAACAAGCAGCAGATCTGGCAGGCACCTCGGAGCGCACGGCGCACGAGTACTTCGCTTACTGCCGCTCCACGTGTTCGAAAGAGCTGCTTACATTGATAATTATGTGTGGTACACCAAATATTTAAGTTGATCTAATGTTGCGCGATGGTTGCTCTAGACAAGAAATGAATAAAAAGTGTCGGATCTAAATTTAGAATTCTTTTCTAAAAAGCGGGCCTGTTCTTCGGGAGAGCCCGCACCAGGGGTTTCTTGGCACGTCCACGTAGGAAGCGGTTATCACTAGCAGGTCGTACGAGGCAGATCGGCCGTCGACCAGCACTATGCCAGCCCGCTCCCAGAGCCAGGATAGGGACGATGGGGAGTTTGGTGGAAACTTGGGTAATGTGGTGTCAGGATACGGGGCCGCATGGGGTACCGTGCCCACACCACCTAGGTACGATACCGCTGGACGATTGGTCGGTACCGGTAAAAAGGGTTCGGGCGAATGGTGGAAGGCGATACCACCAGGGTACCAGCTGGTGCCTGTTGGAGGGAAGCCAGTTGGCCCGAAAGTCCAAACCACGGGAGAGAATGAAACGCGAGGCAAGCGCGCGCATGGTGGGCAGGCAAGCGGTCAGCAGGGAGAGCAGGGCGTCAGGAAGCAAGCCAGGACGTTCAAAGTGGAAGGTGCCCAAGGCAGCGACGCAGCGGGGCGGCTGTAACGGGGTTACACGGTGTGTGTCACACAAGGTTACTGTGTGATACACACGAGGTTACAGTGTGGAACACACAGGTGTGTGTGACACATATTAACAGAACAGTACTTGGTATTAACCAAATATCAGTACTGGATCGAAAAAGATAACAAATAAACAGTAGGTGGCTCGTGAGCCAGTCAGGATGCATTTGATTAGGTTTTACTATGGTAGATAGTAAAACTACATAGGTTCGCGTCGTGCGGCATTGCCGTACTTAAGCAATAAATAAATCAGTTTGGAAAAAGACACGTAGCGTCTAGTTGCCTTGGCGTTAAGGCTTTAGACTCTAGGAGTCCGTAGATAGGGATCGTACGGACTCGTACTCAGACTCGGTGAGTCTACGTCTTCCTCTGACGCACGCTACGGCAGCCCCGCTGCACTTGGTAGCACTTGTAGTCAATCCGACACCTGAGTCTGAGAGACTGACCCTCTGTGAGGATGGAGCAATTTGCTCATCTGCCCCCGAGCCAACAAGACGCGCTTAAAAAGCTTATGTCTTTGTTGGGCCCGGAGGGCGTTTCCCACCTTGCCTCGCAAGGACCGGACGCGGTCAACGCGCGCCTGGAGGCATTCTCTAGTTATGAGAATGCTCTGTTGGAGCATCTCCAGCAGAGAATGACGGCGATCACGGCGTCTGCGACGCCCACGACTTCGTCGACGAACGGGCCCAAGCCCAAGCCCAAGCCACTCATGGTGAGTGTGAAGACCTTCGAAGGAAAGGAAGGGGAGAGCTTGTTGCTCTGGACGCGTGAGCTGGAGATGGCGATGGGCTCAGCCCTGCTCAAGACGGAGCAACAGCGCGTAGCGCTTGCCATCTCCAAGCTGGGTGGGCGAGCTCGAGAATGGGCACTCACGTGCGGGACG
>BSXT01002157.1:0-29169 GCA_030267785.1 Phytophthora fragariaefolia | reverse complement strand
ACTCCAAGTTCTTCATGCTGCAGTTCAACTCGCTGGACCGGCCGGAGGACCGCCCGAACACGCTCAAGTGGATCATCGTGGGCAACATCGCGCCGGGCATGTTCATCCTCATGTTCTTCAAGTGGTCGTTCGCGGCGCAGGGTGCGCTGACGTTCATCCTCGTGTTCATCACGGGCATCGGCGACGGTCTGGTCGAGCCCGTGGGCATCACGTGGGGCCGCCACAAGTACAAGACGCGCAGCTGCTTCAGCAAGAACAGGTACACGCGCAGCTGGGAGGGCAGCGCGTGCGTGTTCCTGTCGGGCCTGGTGTTCCCTGCGCTGCAGTACGCGGCGTTCGACAACTTCTGGCAGGTGCTGCTGTCGATGCTGATCCTGGCGCCGACGATGGCGTACGCGGAGGCGACTGCTCCGCACACGATGGACACGCCCGTGCTCATGATCGGGTGCGGCGTCATCCTGTACACCATCACCCACCTCGTCTAACCCCCCCTCCCTGATAGTGTTAAAGTTGCCGTAGTTGAAGTGGGACGCATCTTGCATTTTGTTTTTCAATGGCTACATTTTTATCGAATACGATTGGCTGATCAATTCGACTTTTCCCCCAAAATAATTAGTGCAGAATATCTGAGCATGTTCCTGCGCGACAACGAGCTGGCTCGTGGGGGCGGCGGCGGCCGACGGGATGACCGCGCGCGCGTGCTGCAGCTGGCGAGGGAGCAGCGCGAGGCTCGGGGCAAGCGCAAGGAGCAGGAGGCGGCGGCGCGACAGCTGCAGGCCTTCGCGCGCGGGCGGCTCGCTGCGCGGCGTCTGCGAGCTGAGACTCGCGCCGAGTTCGACCAGAAACTCGGAGACATCGCCAAGCTGAAGGACATTCTGCAGCTCCCCAGCATGCCGCTGCCCTATGACGCGCTGTTCGAGGTGAAATGCTGCAGGGATGAGCGTCGTACCAGATTATCACATAAACTCATTGTCATTTTCGTTATTATCATTATTGCAGTTGCTGCGCCTTGTGCTGTTTGTGTATACTGGGGGTGAAGACGATGCTGAGAGGCTGCTGAAGCTGAGCTCGATGTTTGGTGACTCGTTGGCGGCTACACCCGACGGGATCAAAGGGAGTGACAATAAGCAGCGAGACTGGCAATTGCGTCGGCTAGTGGATTTGTGTCTGCAGTGCAGTACAGCATCATCTACTGAAGTGGAGGTGTCGACTGGGTTTAAGGCTGTCCGAGCACTGGCGGAAACGCTGCCAGAAATGCAGCAGTACCTCCGGTCAGATCGGTTGGTTGTGTGCCACCCGCCAAAAGCAATGAGAAAAATGCAGTATCACGAAATGCCCAGAGCTTCTGTGACTCAGATTGTCCGAGAAGGGTTGATATCAGCCAGGAGGCAACTTCCAACTTCAACTCGTGCGAAGGAATTGCCATACTGCAATGCGTTGCTAGATTTTGTCGTGTACCTCCTTACGACAACGAGCGGCATTCTTGAGGCGTTTATCATGGAGGTACGTGGTAGCGCCATGTGATATGGATGTTCTCACCCACTGACATTTTATTATGCTTCTGTCAGATTTTATCAGTACCACTTTTGAACCAAGTGGTTGCAACTGACTCGCTGCTGCAACTTACGAACCTGGCGCTGTGGAATAGACTGCTTTGTGCTGGGTTGCACTTGTCGGTGTTTGACTTCCCTGCTTCACCAATTACTGGGATAGCCTCGGAAGCCTGGTTTCTTGGAAATCTTTTATGGATTTCGGATCGGTAGGAACTCTTTGCCATTTTGGGCTCAAAAGAAACCAAACTCTAACCAACTGTTGGTGCGTAGTGTGGAGGCAAAAACCGACATTGTTGTGCTAAACGAGGTACAGCTGCTATCAAAGCTGCTTCAATCTGTGCCGCCTGCAACGTACGCAGCATCGGGGGTAGCCATTTCGTGGACGAAAGTATCCGAGTCTCACTCCGTGCCCGTGGTTTTCCCAGAAGCTTTGAACGAACAACTTCAAATTTTGGTTAACGATCAGTACCTGCGCTCAATGTGTAATCACCTTCTTTCTTTTTCCCCAAGTTCTCTTCACCATCCACTAGCTACTCAGCGCCCGGCTCCAATGTATCCTGAAGCACCGACGAGCGCGGTAAGGAAACAATTATTAAACTAATTTGTGTCGCAAACTTACCTATTATGCACCTTCCAACGCTTTTATAGGAGCAATTTGGTTTTGGTGACATTGCATCAGCGTCTTTGCTGTCAACGTCTCTCTCAGTAACATGGCAGAAGATGAAGTCAATCGGAAAGGCATCGTGGGCCCGCAACCTTTTTGAAAAAGCAGGGCTGCGTCGTCGGCGTGAAAATGACGAGGATAGCAGCAGTGTTGGTGGTACTTCTCAGTTACTAAATACGTCGAAGCAAGCACGACATATTGCCTCAAACGGAGTGGATAGAGCCAGTAGCATGCTATCTATGACAACGCAAAGGAAAGCAACTCTGGCGTTGTCCAAGAGTACGGAGCCTTTTATCCTGGAGAATATTAAGGCATTGTCGTGCCTGTGTGGTACCTTCCTTTTTCGATGGGGAAGCGATGGAGGAAAACGGCAATCCTACGCGATGCGTCTGCTTAACACGCTAGCTTTCTACCATGTTGAGGTTGTTGAAGGTGAAGAGATACAAAACGTATCTCTCGTTCGTATGCTGTGGTGTGTTTTGCAAGATATTAAGAATTTTGAGGACTATGTGAAGGTAAGACTCTGTTTTAATAATGCTCTGCAGTTTTTCTGTGACTGACAATAATTTTTTATACTTCCTAATTGATAATAGAACGTGGATTTAATCCATGCTCGAAGCTCAGATCCGTATGTGTGTATGTTAATGCTGTTTTGTATGACATACGAGCATCTTTTGGTCGTTATGGATGACGAAGAGGTGAGTCTTTCTCATTTATTTGGTTTTGATCGAACTGCTAATGATATATTCACATCTGAATGTCATACCTTCAGATGTATGAAAAGGAGTACCCGCTACCTCTTTGTCAAATTGAGCGGGTTGTGCTGAGTCTAAAACACGCACTTCATGAGGCGTATTGGACCTACGCCAATCTCGCCCCGTCTTCCGAATCCGTTGCGTTCGGTATGTTTGTTGTAGAAATGGCGACTCGTTTGATGAGAGTTCTATATAATCGGTGCTCTCGTCAACCATTTTGTAACGTTACGAGCTGGTATGTTCTGGTTGTTGCTGGTGTTGATACTTCTATTATACTAGTGATACTAAAACTGTTTAAACTAACGTCGGATAAACTAAACTTTTGCAGGATTATTCCCGAACTTAACAGTAATCAGCTGATTGAAGAAGTACTGCTGGGCACGCCCCGAGCAAATAAACTGATTCAGTCCATGCCATACCTGGTGCCCTTCCCCGATCGAGTAAAACTATTCCAGCGACTTATCAAAGCTGACAAAGAAATTCACCAAAGCGAGAGTTGCTCGGTGTACCGTATTCGTATCCACAGAGGAGCCATTTTGGAGGATGGTCTGAGAAAGCTCAACTCAATTCGGACAAACCTGAAAAAGCGTATCAACGTGGTTTTCGTAAACTCGGCTGGTCGTGAGGAAGTGGGCATTGACGCTGGTGGGCTTTTCAAAGAGTTTTGGCTAGATCTGTCGACCCTCGCGTTTGATCTGCAGTACGGACTCTTCCTCACTACCCACGACCAACTATTGTATCCCAACCCCAATTCGGCCTCAAATCACTTTTCGCGTGAGAGCGACCACCTTACGATGTTTCAATTTGTGGGTCGGATTTTGGGGAAAGCGCTATATGAAGGTATTGTGGTGCAACCGAAATTCGCCCACTTTTTTCTCTCCAAGCTTCTGCACTCATTCAATCACCTGAATGAATTGCCGTCACTGGACCCTGAGATTTATAAGGTAACCAACAAACCTCGAATGAGATACAGTGGTTTCTATTACAGAGATCCTTGCATCCTAACGTAGTATTTATGTTTCTTGCGCAGAATTTGATGTTCCTCAAGTCGTACGAAGGCGACGTGGAAGACCTGGGCCTAACTCATACAGTCGTCCAAGACGTGTTCGGCGAGCAGAAGGAGGTCGAAATCATTCCGGGTGGAGGCAACGTCCCCGTAACGAACCGAAACAAGACGCGGTACATCCACTTGGTCGCGAACTACTACCTCAACACACAGATCCGAGAGCAGTGTGCAGCGTTCCGCATGGGTCTATCCGACCTCATCGACCCGCGGTGGCTGCAAATGTTCAACGAGCCTGAGTTGCAAGTGCTGATCTCGGGCAAAAGCGGCAAAATCGACGTGGATGACCTCAAGGCCAACGCACGGTACGCGGGCGGCTACTACGCGCTGGACAAGCGCGTCGCGTGGCTATGGCAAGCGCTGGCGAGCTTCACGCCATCCGAGCAGGCCGCGTTCTTGCGCTTCACCACGAGCTGCCAGCGCGCGCCGTCGCTGGGCTTCGCCTCGCTCACGCCCCAGTTCTGCGTGCAGAAGATCCCGATCCGCAGCGACGACGAGCTGCTGCCGAGCTCCTCCACGTGCTTCAACACGCTCAAGCTCCCCACCTACTCGTCCTACAAGGTGCTGCGCGCGAAGCTGCTGACGTCCATCTCGTCCGGTGCCGGCTTCGAGATGACCTAAAAAAACAATAGTCCCACTTCAACATCTATCTTTTTGCGTTCTACGGTACCTACACAAAATAGTCCCACTTCAACATCTATGTTTTTGCGTTCTACAGTGCCTACACAAAATAGTCCCACTTCAACATCTATATTTTTGCGCAGTAGCAAATCACAAATCGCAATTCCACCCAAAACAACGAGTTTATCTCCTCAAAGCAGTCGCCATGGGCAGCTCGCAGGACGAGATCCGGCGGCTCATGAGGGAGGCCAAGCAGAAGCCCAGCGCTGCGAAGCCGGCGACGACCAAGTCCAAGGAGCCTGCAGCCAAGTCGAGCAGCTCCGCCGCCTCGCAGAAGCCGCAGCCAGCGGTGCCCGCGGGCTTCTTCGACGACTCGCTGGCCGACGCCAAGGCGCGCAACGTGGACGTGCAGCAGCTGGCGCAAAAGCAGCTCGAGTCCGACTGGGAGGCGTTCCAGGAGTTCGCAGCCGAGGTGGAGCAGCAGTCCGTTAAGGAGGAGCAGGAGCAGGTGGAGGAGGCCAAGGAGCGCGAGGCCGTCGAGCAGCTAGACAACATGCAGTACGTGGACAGGTACCGCGTGGCGCTGGAGCGGGCCACTAGCCTCCGCAATGAAGTGACGAAGAGGAAGGCTGGGAAGAGGAAGCTGCAGGAAGATGAGGCGGAAGACGACGGCGAGGCAGAAGGCGCCAGTGCAGTCGAAACGGTGGTGAACGAGCTCAAACGGAAGCACAAGAAGGCCAAGAAGCAGCAGCACGCGGACAGTGAAGACTTGGACGACTTCGATCCGTGCAACTGGAGGTCTCGAGGCATCTAGAATGGTCTTCGTCTGACGCTGCAACCGTGGCATAGACGCAGGAAGTACTACGTAGTATAGACGATGGAAGTATAGGTGCTCATCAAACATTTTATAATTGAGAAGCTTAGTAGGGCGCGATCGCTCTCTCCTCTAGATGGGGTGGGTGACAACGCTTACACGAGGTTCACAATTGCGTACAGGATGACGCCGCACCCGATCATGAGCACGGGCGTGTCCATCGTGTGCGGAGCAGTCGCCTCCGCGTACGCCATCGTCGGCGCCAGGATCAGCATCGACAGCAGCACCTGCCAGAAGTTGTCGAACGCCGCGTACTGCAGCGCAGGGAACACCAGGCCCGACAGGAACACGCACGCGCTGCCCTCCCAGCTGCGCGTGTACTTGTTCTTGCTGAAGCAGCTGCGCGTCTTGTACTTGTGGCGGCCCCACGTGATGCCCACGGGCTCGGCCAGACCGTCGCCGATGCCCGTGATGAACACGAGGATGAACGTCAGCGCGCCCTGCGCCGCGAACAACCACTTGAAGAACATGAGGATGAACATGCCCGGCGCGATGTTGCCCACGATGATCCACTTGAGCGTGTTCGGGCGGTCCTCCGGCCGGTCCAGCGAGTTGAACTGCAGCATGAAGAACTTGGAGTGCTCGCGGATGGGCTTGATGAGCACGAGGAAGCCCAGCATCGTGAAGAAGTCGCCCCACGCCAGCGCGATCGGCCCGGGGTAGTCCGCCTTGATCACCAGCGGCACCATGTACGCGGCGAAGTGCTGTAGCTTACGCGTGTAGTTGACCTTGAACTTGGACGACTTGTTCGTCATGATGTAGCCCTTCTCGTCCACATCGCAGAAGCAGCGGCACACGATGCCGCCGCACAGCGACACCACCATCATAACCACAAGCTTGGGCAGCTGCATGAGCCAGAAGCGGGTCTCGTGCAGCCACTGGGGCTCATAGAAGTACGTCAGCACGAGCATCACGGCGGCGTACACGCCCATGCCCACGAGGAAGGCGAAGTCGAACGTGTTGTACCAGTGCTCCTCATAGTCGCCTGCCACCTCGCCCTCCTCGACCAGCGACGTCTTGACGGCAGTGATGGGCTGCAGCTGCTCGCCAGTGGCGCCGTAGGACGGCACCGGCGCGCGCACAGGCAGCGGCGTGGGCACACGCCACACGAGGCGCAGCATGACGTAGCACAGCACCAGCGCCGCAATGGGCAGCGCCACGAGCGTGACGCCCTCGGCGGTCGTCATGTTCTCGGGCCACTCGAGCGGTGCCGCGGTGGGCACGGGGGTCACCACGGGGTCCACAGGGATCGCGTCCGCCATCGTGAAGCTGCTGGGTCCGATCCTTGGAGCTGGTCCTGCGTCGAGCGGAGCAAATTCAGTTGTGACGCTGGCGGGCGAGGGGGCGGGCGTTGGATACCACGATCTTGGCAACTTTCGCGAGGGCACCGAGAACTTGCCAAGTATAGAAGAGGCAAGTCACTCGGATATGTAATCGAGGTGTGGGCCGCTGACGTACGTGGTGATGTGTTGGACGGGGTCTTCCACCAGACCGCTGGTGGCGGTCCACCAATCGATTTCTATGCGGTTTTCTATTTTCTGACCTGCGCTGGCCAAGGACCCTACGCCCGCGGCAAGGAGTCTGTCCATGGCGAAGCCAATGCAGCGGGATCACTGCGGCGGTCGTGGCAAACGTGGGGCCATGACCCGCACGTGTGCAGCCCCCTCCCACTGGGACTCCCAGTTCGGGCCCAACTCGCTACAGGATCGATGCAGATGTCCAGAAACAGGACGTGATTCCTCTTTTTCGCCCCGTAAGGAATAGGCTTCCGCTACGTGCTGGTGCTGGCTCGGGCGTGACTGGTTGTCAGGCGCAGGAGCCTCGCTCATGTGGCCTACGTCAGTGGGAGTCGCCAGCCATGCTGAACGTGATACTGTACATGTACATGTGCATGTAAATTCTGGCAGACTCCGAGGCCTCGATCCATCACTCAATATTTACTCTACTGAGGCAGGCTGGATCCCCAACGGCTGGTCAGTGATTGGCGGACCAAAACCGTTACAAGAGCCGTTCCAAGGAGCCGGAAGCGAGCGAATCCGCAGATTTCATGGTGAGCTCAGGAGCTCTGGTGGCGAATCTGCGGTGTCGTCGAGCAATCGCGGCGATTTGAAGGCACGTGGCTCGGGTGGCTCGCACTCATCGAGGATGCGGGGCTGTCACATGGGGCTGACTGCCGCAGTCACCGCGGTGCGTGGTGGCACCAACTTGGTGACCAAGGTACATGACTGTACACGGTAGCGCTGCTCACGAAGCAGTCAACGCCGGCGAAATTCTGTTGATTGCAGTTCGGCTGAACGGATCGATACAACGGGGTGTTGCAGTGCAGAGCGGTGGCCAAAGATCGCAGCAACTGTTGGTGGCCCGCGAGTACTGTATGTGTGTACATCAGTCTGTGATTAGTTTTGCTCGAGGTCCCATAATCGGTGGAAATCACTATCCTGTGCACGAGAGGACACAGCATACATGTACGTTGTCTGGGATAACCCAGTGAGGATGCTGCACCAGTCAAAGTGTCGGTGTCTTCAATGCAGCTTGGTTGCAGCGAAATGACAACCACCATTCCAGTGAAAATTAATCCGGAATGCATGTTTGCTGCCTCTTTTTGCAACATGATTTGATCGTGGCGCAGCACCGCGCTGTCCTTGCGGCCTCTCGTCCGATCTTCCCCAACTGCAGTCAGGTTTGTTCAACCACGCAAGCCATTGCAGAAAGACTGGCTCCGTAGCACGGCGAGTATGGTCTCAGTGCTTCACCTCTTCTCTGCGTCTTTTGCATGCTATTATATCTGCGAGGGGGGGGAGGTATGCTGTTGAGGTTCGTGCGAACTCAAACATTTAACTGCGTGCACTACTACCGGTACTATCTACTACGCTTGAGTGGTAACTAGGAAACAGGAACTTTGCCACGTGATCCACCGCTGATCATCCCTCGCGTCAACCTCGTTCGAGAGCAGTGTATCCATACCATGGATATGACACATATGTGGACTACATAATCGGAGCTGCTCGGCTCCCGACCACACACGTACGTCACTTTGACCAGCATGTCGTCTACTGCACTGCGCCTTGGCCGCCGCGCGCTGCTCTCGAGCCGCCGCGGGCTTCTGCCGCGCGCTTTCTCGAGCTCGAATGCCGGCGGCGGCTTCTCGTACCCTGGCGCCCGCTCGCTGGAGCAGATCGTCAAGATGGAGCTGCTGGAGAACGAGCAGGCGCCTCAGATCCGCAGCATCTGGGAGGAGTTCCACGCCGATAAGGACGACGCCGTGGCCACGACGCTCGGCGCCGAGGAGTTCCAGGCCCTGGTGAGGCGCGCCGAGGCCGCGCCCTACTTCATCTTCCCGGTGTACCGCCAGGAAGGATTCTTCAACATGCTGTGCCAGTTCCAGCAGTCGTGCTTCCTGGTCACGTACCTCGAGGCGTTTAAGGAGAACCCGAGCGCGGCGCCGCCCTGCGTGGCCGTCTCGCTGTACGACGACCTGCTGGACAAGAAGGAGCTCACGCTTGTGCGCGCCGACGTGATCAACATGCTGGACAAGAAGGAGTCCCAGCTCCTGCTTCAGCAGCTGCTGGCGAGCTACCAGGACGACAAGCTGTACGAGCACGTGGACAAGTTCAACAACAAGCCTGACCAGTTCGACTTTGAGGCGTACCGCTCGCTGCTGAAGGACGTGCTGGAGCCTGCAGCGGAGGCGTAGAGTGCCAAACGTGTCAAGGCTGCGAGCATTTGAACAAAACATGTATGTCTTAAAAACCATATCACTCCCTTCTCTCTCATTCTTCCTCCAGTTCAGCCCGGCGATAGCAGTCACGGTGTGGCAGGAAACTATCCTCTAGATGCCCCCTTACTGGGTCTTCTGCGCCTGAGCCTCCTTCCTCTTGGCGTGCTCGGCCTGGAAGAGCACAAGAGCTTGCTGGGTCGTAGCGTCCGCCTCAAGACCCAGGGCCTGGTACTGAGGACCATGTGCCTGCGCAAAGCCCTGCAGCGAGTTCAGGAAAAACTCCACCTCGTCCACCTCATCCAGCAGACTGATGTAGTCCTCGTCACCATCGTCGTCGTAGCCAAACTGGCCCTCAGCCTCCTCACGCAGCTGACGCAAGATGGCGTAGTATTGGTCGTCTACCACATCCTCGGCGTCCTCGTTCGAGGCGTAACCACCCTGCTCGAGCAGTTCCTCGAGGTGCTCAGCCTCGTCGTCGTCACCCTCGGCTTCCTCGCCGCCCTCCAGGATGCCCGGAGCCGGGTTCTGGATGGACTCAGCAAGCACCTTCATAGCAGCCTGAATCAGCTGCTTGATGTGAGGCTGAAGGGCAGTCGGAATCTTGTCAGCAGGAGCGCGCAGGATCGACATAGCGCCGAGCACGAACAGCTTGCGGTCCAGGTAGTTGTCGTAACGGGATAGGTCGCTCAGCCAGATCTTGAGCACACCATCCGCAGCGCCAAGCGAGTTCAGTGCATCCAGCGTCAGGGCCGGGTTGTAGTGCAGTAGACTGGCAAACACACCGAGCAGGTTACGAGCCGTGGAGTCCACAAGCGGCTCCGCAAGCTTGGTGCACACCATCAGAGTAATAGGAGGGATGGTCTCGTCAACCTTGCCGAACAGGTTGTGCAGCAGCGAGTACAGCAAACGGCATGCGGCGCAAAGGTCGATCTCCTGAACATTCTTGCTCTCGAAGACCGTCTTAGCCATGTTGAAAACAAGCTCCAGGTAGCGAACGTTGGCACCCGTAGCCGGGTCCGTCGCCGATCCAGTAAGGAAGCCCTGAATGTCGCGGCCAACGAAGTTGTCAATGACCGGGACAAAGTTGGTCAGGTAGTCTGATGCCCAGTCGTTGAAGCTCGCAAAGATCAGGGGGAACAGAGACCACAGCTCGGGTGCAATCTTATGGCTGTAGAACGCCAGCGAGCCAAGGATATCGATGCCGCTCTCCATGTACTCGACGTAGTCAAAGTCCGTGAGAATCTTGTGGATGACCGGCGCAAGGGTAGGTACCAGCAGAGCATACAGCTCCGGGTGGTTGTGAATGCTCATGAGGATCGTGTTGATAGCGTCGAGGCACGACACCGCAGCAAGCGAAGCATCCTCGTCCTCCTCAGCGACGGCCGTGAACTGACCAAAGAACTCGACAAACTTGGCCACCAGCTGCACGGAGAAAGGTCCGATCTCCGACGAGAATCGGTCAATGATGTGCTCAAGAGCAACAACAACCTCATCATTGCCGATCTCGTCCATGAGGCTGAAGAACTGCTCAAGGATCTGCGGGAGGCGCGGGCGCAGCACCTCCACCACCGTGTCCGAGTGCGGGTACATCACCACGAAACGGATAGTCTTGGCGGCCTCAATACGCACAGGCAGCTCCGGGTCGAACATTGCGTCAAGCATTCCGTTGACAATGGCCACTAGCGTCTGCTCATCCTTAAACTTGATTCCCTCAATGTACTTGCGCGAAAAGATCTTACATGCGCGCAGACGGAGGAAGCCGTGGGGGTTCTTGAACTCAGGCAAGATGTGCGTAACGATCATGGACTCGACCTGGTCCTTGTGGGCCTTCGACTTAGTCAACACACCATCCAGCGAGAAAAGGGCGTGCAGCGCGGCGTCCTTCTGGATGTACTCCTTCTTGTCATCCGGGGTAGCGAGGTAAGTGTTCAGGATGTTGTTGTAGAAGGAAAGCACGTTCGGCAGGCAGTCCTTGCCACGCTTTGTGCACAAGTCAGCCAGCAAATTCGAGGCAGCGTACACGGGGTCCAAGAAGTCCTCGAACACGTCGTTGGTCTTGCGCACGAATTCATGCGGGTCCTCAGCCCACAATTGCAGGTCCTTCGGGGTCAGGCACAGTACAGGGTGAATGACCTCGAACAGCAGGAAGCCCAGGTGCGGCTTAATGAGCTTGTACGTAACAGCCGAGTCCACTGCCTCCTGCAGGAACACAAGCGCAAGCTGCACAACGCGGTCCGTGCAGAAGCGGCCGTTCTTGCGCAGCGCAAGCGTCTCCATCACGCACGGCAGCAGCTCCGGGGCAATCTGGTTGCGGAATACCGTGCTCATTTGCAGGTACTCCTCCTCAGCCTTCTTGGGGTTGCCGTAGCGCGTGTAGAATCGGCAGAGAATCTGCAGAGCCCATTTTTTAAGCTTCCACCAGGGCCAGTTGCCGCGCTCCTCCTCGTCCGTGGGCTGTCCAGCGGGCTCAGCGCCCTCATTAGCCTCCGGCAGCGGCTTGGAGATGACCATGCGGAAGATGTTCATCCAGGCAACAACCTGTTCGGCCTGCGCAATGTGCGGGGGCAAGTTGGTCTTGACGCACGACCAGTAGGTCTTGAGGATGAGGTGCATCATGTGGGCGGCCTCGATCGAGTTGTTGGTCTGCATCTGCACCATCATGTTCTGTAGCATGGGGAAGACCACCTCCACCAGTTTGTTGAGCGGCGCCAGACGGTCCTCGGCACGGTACTCGAAGTTCTTGACCACGCGGCGCAGCGCCAGCAGCGCGTTGATGATGCGGTTGGCATCGCCGCTCTGCACGTTCTTGCAGATCTCTTCGATCAGCGTCGGCCACGAGTCCTGCAGGGCAGAGCGCAACAAGTGTCAATTACAGCTGCAGCAAGGATTCCCCACGACGTTGACATGTTGCTGCAACGCACGGGGAAGTCGAAGCGCGCGATGTAGGCGACGGTCTCGGCCAGCAGCGAGCGGATGCTCGAGTCCTGCGACACGAGCAGCGCCTCGAGGCCGTTCTGGCGGCCCAGCACCTTGTCGGCGGGGCTGATGACCTGCACCCACTGGCCCTCGGGGCCGTCGGCGCCCTCCCAGTACTTGTGCACCAGGTTCTTGAGCGACACGGCGGCGGCCTGGCGGATCTCGCGCGTCACGCTGGCCTCGACCGTGATCTGGATAAGCAGCTGCACCGAGCCGGGCACGGTGTGCAGCCCCGCCACGGCGTCCTCCGCGGCCTTGCGCGCCGCGTCGTCGTTGCTGAACGTGTGCAGCAGGATGTTGTGCAGGGCGGCCACGTCCATGGTTCCGGGACTCTCTCGGGGACTCGGCTGCTTTCGGTCTGATTGACAACGGCGGGCTCCGTTTTGGATGGAGGGTAGCCATCTGTAGCCATCTGGCGGATGGTACGCTGTACCCTCGCAGCAGACAGGTGGGTGCCGAACGAGGTTTTTCCGCGAGGTTTTTTTGGGGGGCGGTCAGACTATGTACGACATGTGTGGCCCAAATCGACTGGAGGGGAGGCGTCTGAGATTGGATGGGCTCGAAAGGGTGCGATTTTGAGAAATGGGCAAAATGCACAGGCAGCAGCAAGAAACCCCGAGGTCAAACTCCATGGTGGGAATGTCCGACTCAATGCCTGTCGACTACTGCATGTGCTCGGCTACGAATTGGCATGGCACTGCCATGGATATATGCTGGATGTGCTATCTTTAGGTGCTACCGGTATGTGTGAATAGTCGCGTACCTGCAAAGGGTGCACATACTGAACGCAGCTGTAGACCCATAGCATCGGCGAGTAAGAGCTTTAAATTTAGTACTTCTAAAATTGAGTGTTTTGCCTATTCTATGGACCAATTGCATAAGAAGGTTATGTCGATCGTAACCCTGGGTTACGCACTTTCTGATGGCTTCGCTTTTCATAAGCAACTTCACGTGGTAAAGCAAAAAGTTTCCAAGCGAACAAGGATACTTATACTAGTAGTAGTAAGCTTATATATCGACATGTGAAGAGTATGAACGTCTACCTTCAACCGTTGTGCTACAAAATTTAGATGATGCATGCAGTATTATTTAATACTACTATATTATACATGTACATGTACGTCTGCACACGAAGCGAGCTTCAATACTTCAAAAAGTATACATGCATACAGAACATTTACGCGCATCAGTGTCGCTTCCCAAGGGATGTGTCAAGACTTGCCTAAAATGGTCAAGTGACAAATGCTTGTACGGTCAGCGCATAAAAACCTTACTCACTTCCATTTTCAGGTGAAGCTAACAGAAAGCAGAATAGGGCAGGCGAATCGTAAATATATGTAACCTTCGACTAAGAAGATCTAACTAAACCTCACCACCAAAAAATGCAAGAGCTAACCAGCGAAAGTTGACAGGGCCTGAACTGCAGCGCGCCACTAGTTCGGACAACTAGCCTCGTTCTCCGAGGCGTTCAGTCTGCACTCGAGGTCTCGTCAACGACTAAAGCGCGAAATCGGCTTAGTCCACCTCCTCCATCGTGCTCTCCTCCTCGTCCTCGCCCTCAAGCGGGGGCAGGTCTCCAATGGTCTCATCGGCGGCGTCGTCATCGTCGTCGATGCTCAGGCCGAGCTTGATGAGACGGTGGATGCGATTGGCGAACGTCGTGGGCTCGTCCAGGCTGAAGCCCGAGGTCAGCAGCGACGTGTCGTACAGCAGCCAGATCAGGTCCTTCACCGTCTTGTCGCTCTTGTCAGCCTCAGCCTTCTCGCGCAGCGACTTGATAATGGGGTGCAGAGGGTTGATCTCCATGGTCTTCTTGGACGTCATGTAAGCCGAGGTGCTGCTGTCACGCAGAGCCTGAGCCTTCATGATACGCTCCATGTTGGCAGACCAGCCGTACTCGCCAGTCACGAGCACACACGGGGACTCGACAATACGGTTCGAGATCTCCACCTTCTCGACCTTGTCGTCAAGGACCTCCTTCATGAGCTTGCACAGGCCCTCCGTGGCAGCCTTGGCCTCCTCGAACGACTTCTTCTCGTCCTCGGTCTCCTCCATCTTGAGGCCCTCCTTGGTGGCGCAGATGAGCTTCTTGCCCTCGTACTCCTTCAGCTGCTGCACGGCGTACTCGTCGATGGCATCAACCATGAAGAGCACCTCGTAGCCCTTCTTCTTGAGCTTCTCAATGAACGGCGAGTTCTCGACAGCCTTCTTGCTCTCGCCCGTCACGTAGTAGATACCAGGCTGGTTCTCAGGCATGCGCGAGATGTAGTCGTCCAGCGACGTCACCTCCTCGCCGGACTTGGTCGAGTGGTAACGCAGCAGCTTGGCGATCTTAGTGCGGTTCGTCGAGTCCTCGTGGATGCCCAGCTTGAGGTTCTTGCTGAAGGCCTCGTAGAATTTGTTGTACTTCTCGTTGTCCTCGGCGAGCTCAGCGAACATCTCAAGACACTTCTTGACCAGGTTCTTCTTGATCACACGCAGGATCTTGTTCTGCTGCAGGGTTTCACGCGAGATGTTAAGCGGCAGGTCCTCCGAGTCCACAACACCCTTGACGAAAGACAGGTACTCAGGCATGAGCTCCTCGCAGTTGTCCATGATGAACACGCGACGCACGTAAAGCTTGATGTTGTTCAGTTTCTTCTTGGCACCACCCTCGAACATGTCGAACGGGGCGCGCTTGGGGGTGAACAGGCAGGCCTTGAACTCCAGCTGGCCCTCCACCGAGAAGTGCTTGACAGCAGCGTGCTCCTCCCAGTCGTTAGTCAGCGACTTGTAGAACGAGGCGTACTCCTCGTGGGTCACGTCCTCGGGCTTACGCATCCAGATGGGCTTCTGGCTGTTGAGGTGGTCCCAGTCGTGGGTCACCTCCTTGATCTTCTTGGTCTTCTTCTTCTTCTCGCCCTCCTCCTCGTCGACCTCCTCGACCTTGGGCTTGTCGTCGTCGCCCTCCTTCTCGTCTTCCTCCTCCTCGTCGTCCGTGACCTCCTTCTCCTCCGTCTTCTCGACGTAGAGCTTGATGGGGAAGCCGATGAACTCCGAGTGCTTCTTCACCAGGTCTTTGAGCTTGCGCTCCTCAAGGTACTCGAGCATGTCCTCCTTGAGCTTGAGCACAATGCGGGTACCGCGCAGGATGGGCTCCGACGTGTCGGGCGTGACAGTGAACGAGCCGCCGGCAGCGGACTCCCACACGTACTGCTCGTCGTCGTTGTGCTTCGAGTGCACCACGACCTTGTCGGCCACCAAGTAGGCCGAGTAGAAACCCACACCGAACTGACCGATCATGCTGATGTCGGCGCCGGCGGCCAGGGCCTCCATGAAGGCCTTGGTGCCCGACTTGGCGATCGTACCCAGGTTGTTGATGAGGTCGGCCTTGGTCATACCGATACCCGAGTCCTGGATGGTCAGCGTGCCGTTGGCCTTGTCCGGGATCACCTTGATCTCCAGGTTCTTGTCCGTGTCCAGCACGCTGGCGTCGGTCAGCGACGAGTAGCGGATCTTGTCGAGGGCATCCGAGGCGTTCGAGATGAGCTCACGCAGGAAAATGTCCTTGTTCGAGTAGAACGTGTTGATGATCAGGCTCAGCAGCTGGTTGATGTCGGCCGAGAAGGCGAACGTTTCGGCTTCCGGAGCGCTCATGGTTCTAGTGTCTTGGGCTTGGAGTGATTCCAACTGGGAAGATTGAAGAATGAGGCCGGGCTGTCCCTCCTGAGGGGGTTGCAGCCAGCCAAGCAACGCCCCGCGCCCAATCTAAGCGCGATCTTTTTGTTTTGGGCGCCCTCTCGCCGAAACTTCCACCGATCGTCAGGAGGGGCGACGTGTACGCTCTGTGGGAGAATTAATCGCGCCGCGGGAGGGATACCCACCCCGCCTCGTCGAAGATTCTAGATTGCGACGGCCAGGACAGCATAGGTACACTGTGCCGGAAAAAATGATGCAGGTCTGAGTTCTATAGAAGAAACTTTTGCGAGCGAGGTCGGACAATATAAGGTTTTGGAAACAGGTACGTGGCAGCTGGGGCGACCCAATATAAAACACCCAATTCGAGTCGCACGCGTTCTCGAACGTACGTGGCCGAGTCACTACCGAACGTTCGAGACTCTGGGTCACTTGCTCACTGGTGCCATCAGGTGGAACTCTGCTCTACGCCGGCCATGTACTTGTGCTGTATGCATGTGACTTGACTGCAGTCAATCGATTGATGGATGTGAACCGTTCACAGTGAACGCCTTCAACGGACAAAAGGGGACAGACTACGTGCCAATTGAGTGAGCGTCATATGCTACTACAGTAGTGTAGCTGACCTTCAGATGGTTGCAAGGTAGCGGAGCTGCTCGATTGGAAGCGGTTTTAAAAAACTGCTTCCAATTGAAATTGTCCCCTATGTGGTCGGTTGTTGGGAGTGCTGTGTTTACACCAGTATGTGTGGGTTTGCGGAGTGCTATTGCTCGGAAAGCATCGCCAAAGCGTCCGCACTGGGATGGAAATGCGAGTACTGAGGATTGAGGCTTGCCGATGCGACTGCAAGTGGTTTTGCGCGTGCTGGATGCATGATTATTTCTTTTGCTGATTTCTTTTGCTTATTTCTGGAAGTGTTTAAATGCGCTGTCGTGATACCAGAGACTGCAGAATCAAGATCATGGCCACCACGAGCATAGTGCTCTGGCATTAACATGGAAGATGCATTACTAGGGAGAAGCAAGTCCGGCATGAATCGGCAATCATATGCACTTCAACTTGAGTGTCTACATCTGAGCGTATTTTATTATCGGGTTAAGCAACGGAGGGACATCAATCTTGCTCTCTTCCTTTTATAATTCCTTCGTCTAGACACAGCAGATTCCATGTCAATCATCCCAATCGGAGTCATCTGACGAGGATTTATCCCATTCAATATCATCCTGGGCGTTGTTCTTGGGCGGGCTAGCATATGCGGGTACGGGTGCACGAGTAGTGAGAGGCGTAGCTACACTACTACGACGCCGACCGTCGGCAACGAGATTCTTTGACTTTTGAGCAATCTGCCTGGTGCAATGTTCACACATGCCATTCGCTTGAAGCAACTGGAAACCCCACCCACCGCAAACAGAGCAGCGCTGACGCATTTGCGCGGAATCTATGATGAAAGCTAGGCGAAGGCGATTGCAGTGAGCACAGACGCCGTTCTTTTCGACCAGTCCGACGCCAATGCCGTGGCAACAATCGCACCTGCTCAACTCTGGGACTGGCTGCTGTCCGTACATGGACCCAAAAGTCGTGCCATAGACGCTCTCTGCTGTTGATTCCGTGCTGTATGGAACCATTGCGGAAGGAGTTGTCATACCGTCTGTCGAGGGCGGTGGTGCCTGGTTCATTAATTGATACCCAGGAGGCACGCCTACCATACCTGGAGGATACATCATCGGCGGCGGTTGCATATATGGGTAGTAATATCCGTATGGCGTTGGCGGAGGCGGAGGTGGAGGTGGCATCGTCATATAAGGAAGATAAGGTGCATACATACCACCACTGAACGGCGGATTCTGACCACTACCGGGGTAGCCTCCCAAGTGAGCAGACCCTGGAATCGAGCCATTGATATCAGTTGTGTGCTGTTCCCTGTTCCCACCTTGAGAGCGTTCGTGCTGCACGCCGTCGTTATCCCTGCTACCCAAGCTCTGGGCAGCTAAAGCCGCTTCCAGTTTGGCGACTCGCCTCCTCTCACGCCTCAACTGTTTCTCAATTGCCCGTGCTTCCTCTTCAGCTTTGATGTTGCTGGCTGTGCCAGTGTTTGGTCCCTCATCAGGACTAGATACCGATGTGCGTCGTTGCGATTCCGATGTCGCGGACTCGGTTAGTTTTGATGCTGCCAGCTCTTTCTCCCTTAATTTCCGGGCTCGTCGTTCTTCACGAGCTCGTTGCTTTTCATCTTGCAATTCGTCGTCAGTAACCTCAGCAGATGCTGTGCTTCGCACACTTTCTGTTGGTAGATGACCCCCCTCTGTACGCTCTAGTTCAACTGGGCTTTGATATTGCAGAGAATGAGTCGAGCTTCCACGTTTGCTTCCTCTGCTTCGACTGCGGCTCCTATGGTTCACAGGTCGTGGCGACGATGCATTTGAACCCTCTTCATGAAGATCTCCACTACTTTCAGCAGTAGTTTGGCCAATAGAATCCAGCTCGCTACCAACGATAGTGTCGTGTTCAGAGTCGCGTGTCTCCAGGTGTTTAGAAGAATGCTTCTTCTCATTTTTCTTTCTCTTCTGTTCTTCCTTTTCCAGTCGGCGACGATCCTCTTCTTCCTGTCGCTGTCTCCGCTGTTGTTCCCGCCGTTCTTCAAGAGCAAGGTGTTCAGCACGCTCCTGCTCCCGCCGTTGCTCTCGCTCTTTCGCAGCCTGCTCTTCGCGTTCCTTTCTTGCCGCCTCCTGCTCCTTAGCTTCCATATCTGCCTGCATCTGCAGTCGTTTGCGCTCCTCTTCCGCTTCCTCCTGCTCTTTCCAACTCAATGATTTATCACTGTTCCCCAGGTCCTTCTCCTTCGACTTGAGCGTGGCCCCCTTCTTCTTCATGTTATTCGCCACCTCGGCCATAAAGTCGTCCCCGGTGATGCTCTCCCTCTTAGCTATCATATTTTCCTGGCGCTTCTTCCTCAAAAAGCGGAGCCGTTCGGCCGCACTCATTCCTGCCGTCTCCGCCTCATACTGTTCCTCCAGCGAAGGGGTCTTGGCCTCCACTACCTGCCCAGTGGCCCCTCCCGCAGAATCGTCCCGTCGAATGTTCAGCATCGGCGGGGGTCGCCCCATCATGGGTCCATTCATAGCGCCGAGCCTTCCCTCCAACGAGGCCTGCAGCTTCTGGAACATGGCGTTCTTGGCCTTGGGGGCTTCGCTGCTCTCCTCCTTGACGCTACTGCGACTCTCCGGCCGCTTCTTCTTCTCCTTCTCAGCCTTGATGCCAGCAGAATCTTCATCAACAGGTGTGTCTTGCTCCAGCACGATCTTCTTGCTGCTCCCTTTGGCGCGTCGGTGCCTGTGGCGCTCGGGGGGCTCCTGCGCCTGCGTCGGCAGCTCCCACCGGCTCTCCTTGGTCACGGCGTTGTAGTAGTACGCGTGGCCGTCGGGCGACGTGAACTGCTTCCATTCTGCGTCCTCCGCGGGCCTGTCGTGGCGCTTGGAGCGCTCGGACGAGCGCTTCTTCTTCTTGATACGCGCCGCCGACGCGTCCACTTCCGTGCGCATATTGGCGCAGGTTCACAGTGGTGGGCCATTCTCGGCGTAAGCATCGCACTTAGTGAAGGACGCAACGGTACACTATCTGAATCGCTTCAACTTGATTGACAAGAGCCTCGTCGTGTTTGATATGTGTGTGTAAAGTTTATTTTAAGACTGTATTTTAGAGAATACAGACAGTTCTTCATTTCGGTAAAAAGCCTTTGCGAAGGCTGGGATAGGGTGGTATCCCAAAACTAGAAAAATTAAAGAGCAGGAGCTTCAAGCGGTGTGACGTAGTATGGAAAATGGAGATGATGGAGAGCAAGTGTCCCCGATGCTGTCATTAACTTAAACTACCCCCCCCCCCACAGCTCCTGCAAAGATAGTTGATGAGATTCGGCGGCAAAAGCATGGCCACTCCGTCGGGCGACAACGCAAGCGTCGAGTCAAAGTGATTTCACACGATATTGATACTGTAGTTGCAAATAACGAGTGCAGGACGTACTTTGAAGAGGGCGTGAGTGATGCCACCCGCCGGAACCTGTTGCGTTCCGTTGATCGAACAGCTGAGTGCTTCGATGTCAATGGCTAGTTGTCCATGGTGTTGTTGCCAACGGTATGAGCATGGTGCGGTGGATGAGTACATTACGCTGACCAAGCGTAAGCGCGGACTATTGCGCAAGCACAACAAGACGTCAGAGAACGAGATGTCCGCGAGTACAACTGCGAGGTGCTGCAGCTCTCAACCGATAGAGCTCAAACACAAACTAACATCTCGCTGGTAGAGGTCGAGCAGCTTGCCCGCAAGGCAATCCATGCGTTTGACAAGGCAGTAGACAATTGCGTGAAAACCGAGAACAAGTATTAGTACCTCGGCGATGTGCAGATTGCTTTGAATGAGTAATTACTATCGACCAAAATTTTTGATCTACTGCTCTGATTGAAGCTCGGCGGCTTGCTGTTGAAGAAGATTCATCGCATCATTATTAAAGTATCAGTTCCTATAATACTTCAGCTTTTTTTAAAATTATCTTACCAATAAAACGAGGAAACTTATTACAGTAAGTGAAAGAGACTGTTGTTGACGTTAGCGAGCATATCGAAGGATTGAATCTGATAGTAGGCACACCCTACATCGAACAGGGCAAACTGAGTTTTCGAAGCAAACTGTCACTACTTTTAAGTACTTAAAAGTACATAAGTGCGGGTCACAAGATTTTGATCGAACCCTCCAAGACGAGAGTCTTGGCTATTTAGGTTTATTTTGATAGAGTAGGCTTCGAGCTGGTTCGAGGTGGAGGTGGACCAGATTCTTCTACAGTACTACATAGTAGTGACTACGTCAGCGCTCAGGCCTTCGGCCAGCACTGTAAACACTGTGACATGTACAGTAGCTACCGCCAAATGGAACGAGTAATTGTTGCTAGCAGAGTACTTCAAGTACTTTACTGCTCAGCCTTGCACTCCTCTTCTATCGTTGCTGTAGCGTTGATTAGAACAACTTGGCCATACTCAACTCGCCGCTGTGCAACCCCGTCAGACTCAATCATCAAATGAGTTGCTAATCTATCGCTTTGATTCGTCGGTGCAACCAAACTACTAGTACTAGTAATTCCTGCATTATCTTTGGGGTCGGATGACACTCTCCTGATCACATGCCCTTCCTCGTCAAGCCAGTCTATGAAGGTGGAGGGCTAGAAATCGAGTGCCATAATGGACTCCAGAAACTCTAGCACATTATAGCCTTCAGTAAAAGGAGGAGCTCGCTCCTTAGTGTCTAAGAGATGAATTCGACTACTTCTCAGCAACAAACATATAAGCTCAAGCAGTCTGTTATTCGTAGCAACTTTGAGACTCTGGAACATTGGTTTATTTCGGAGATCAACTTCCGTGAGAGCTCGTAGATCTAGCCGCTTCGCGTTCTGACGAGACTAACGACTGAGATCTACATAATGCAACATCAGGATGATAATTTTCTAGACTCTTCAATATCGCATGTTGTGTAGTAGTCGGCTCAAACAAATAGCGGCAACTTCGGCGAGCATCTACACTTGCCAAAGGGCGAAACACTGTGCTTGGCAAAATATTCGGTACATCACTTTCTCCAGCGGTTGGGGACGCCTCAGCGACATAGAATTGCCCCGAATCACTGTCCAGCTGTTGTAAGTCTCCGTTACCAGCATCAGTGATATCCTCTGCGCTCGTTGTGGAACTAGAATGCCAATCGGATCGTCTAATGCGTTTGGCGACAGTGGGACGTGATATGGTTCGTTCGCTACGACGCTCTCGATGCCGCGCTGGATATTCGCGCAAGCTGGAATTAACGCTTAGCCTAATGTGAGCAGTTAGATTAGCGGCAGTACGCGTGGTGGTAATAGCAAAACCTCTTAAGGCGGAGCGCTCAGAGCGATGGAGCTCTACTAGCGTCGCCATATCAGAATTCCTGTGAACCCAATCTTCTTTCGCGTTGCAAAATGGACACATGGATGTTTGCGAAAATGCCCGCCTTAGGTACTCCCACGAAGCCGTTTTCCCACAACATTCCGTGACCACCGGTTCATGAAACAGCTCGTGCGAAAGCGGGCAGGTTAGCACCTTTTCGCGCTCCATCAGTTCGCGCTGCCTATCTTCTTGGTGAGCATTGAGGGCATCCCTGGCTTCCTCCAGCATCTGGGTCAGATCTGGCCTCGTAACTTGTCCAGCATATGTCTCCGTCTCAACGGGCTGCTCGGTGCTAAGATACCATGGATCCCCGTCACCAGATTGTTTCTCTTGGTCACCCGGCGATCCGCCCATTTGCGGTATGATCTCGGCGAGGGTGACGGCGACATCCTTTTCTGGACGGAGCCAGCTCTGCCTTGGCAGCCGTTCCTGGTTCTCCTTGTCAGCATCTTCGGGGCTCCCCTGATCCTCACGGCCGGATCCACCACAGCTCAGCGCGTCGGATCCAGGCTCCTTCTCCTGCTGAGGCTCTACTTCTCGCAGCGCCAGCTCCATCCAGCTCGGATCTTCCTTGGCGTCCACCAGCCGTCGGTGCTTCTCCGCGCGGTTTCTCTCCGCTCTGAGGGCGTCGACGGTCTCGCTGAGCTGTCGCTGCAGCCTCCGCACGTCCTCGTTCCTGAGTCGCAGCGCGTCCTGCGCCTCCTGGATCTGGCGCTGCAGGCCCCTCCTGGCGCGCGCGGAGTCACGGCTGGCATGGCCCAGCTGCTCCTCGAGGCGCTTGTTGCGACTGCCCACGTCCCGGATCTGCTGGTCGAGCGTCTGGTTACGCTGGCGCAGCAGCTCGACCAGCGCCAGGGAGGCCTCTTCCGACATGGCGAGAAGCTCGCCTGATGGGGTGGCGTACATAATCCAGGAGGCCCAAAACGGTGGTGGTTTTTTTAGAAACCGTCCCATTTTGCTCCCCTCCCGCGACGCTACGATAGAAACGTTTCTACCCCCCCCCCCTTGGTCGAATTTTGAACTTCCCGCCAAAACAATTTGGCGCGTCAACCCCCGCCGCGATTTGAAAAACCGGTTGGCATTTCAGTCTCCGTTCCGCGTGAAGCGCATCACCCCCGAATGGCCTCGCAGGACCTGATGAGCCCCATCCGCCGCAAGGCGCCGCCGCTGCCGCCGCGCGTCTCCAGCATCCAGCCGAGCCCCAACCGCACGGAGGCGGCGGCGGCCATGATGCACCTGCTGGCGGGCAGCCAGGAGCCCAAGGCGTGTCCGGGGCCGAAGCCCGCCAAGGCCAAGCGGCGGTACGTGCGCAGAGCCCCCAAGAAGGCGGGCACGACCGCCAAGCGGCAGATCAAGACGGCGTGGATGGACCCGGACGCGGACAAGGACGCCAAGAGCGGCGACTGGAGGATGGACGGGGACGAGGTCCGCTTCTTCCCCTTCCGGGAGTACAACCGGAAGGAGAAGTCGCTCGGACTGCTGTGCGAGAAGTACGTGGGCTCGCAGCTCGAGGATTTTTCTGCAGCGGCAGATTTGCTCACGGTCTTGTGCTGGCGCCGTGGCTCGCAGTTTCCTCAAGCTGTACCGGGACGACACCATCTCCGAGATCTGCCTGGACCGGGCAGCGACGGAGCTGGGCGTCGAGAGGAGGCGGATCTACGACATCGTCAACATCCTGGAGAGCATCCGCCTCGTGAGCCGCAAGAGCAAGAACCTCTACAACTGGCACGGGCTGGCCTCGCTCCCGACGTCCATAAGCGCGATGAAGGTGAGGCTGCTGGCTGAGTGACTTCGGCTTCGCTGTTCACTACTTACTTGCCCTACGCGCAGCAACGCTACGCTGAAATGCCAAAGTCGTCCTCCAGCAGCTCCAGCGCTGCAGAGTTCCCTGCCATCAAGAGTACGTTGCTCGAGCAGTAGCTGTTGCCTCGACGCTCAAGCTAACGCACGTTCTCCAGGTGATCGTCGGAGAGGAAAGTCTCTGTCAAAGCTGAGCCAAATGTTCGTCCAGCTCTTCCTCGGCAAGGTGCGCTTCTTCCTCAAGAAACAGTGCAACGAATCAACTCACGACGGCTAATTACTTGATTTACACGCTAAAGCAGGAAGATTGCATCATCCCGCTGGATCAAGCAGCGAAGCAGCTCATCCAGATGGAAGACAGTGAGAATGAAGAAGACCGCCTTCTGAAGAGTACGTGGAAGATGATTTTATCGATGTGCACGTTCACTCACCGGTTCACTTGTCACTACTGGTACAGCCAAAATCCGCCGACTATACGACGTTGCCAATGTCTTGGTGAGCGTGGGTCTGATCGAAAAGCTGCAACTTTCCAACTCCCGGAAACCTGTGTTCCGGTGGAAAACACGCAGCTCGACCATAGCCCCCAGCAATTCACAGGAAATCATTAACAGCGCTTCAGTCAAGGAGAGTGAGCGCAATACCAGCACAAGTAACCCGGTTCAGGAAATTTCTGATACGGTGTCTCCTGGTGCTGAGGATACGGGTGCCATGAAATCCCCATGCGACAGCGACATGTCCGATGACGGTAGTGACTCTCAGTCCGACGCAAGCAGCTGCGGCTCAAAGCGAAAGCAAAGTGACCAAGAAGGAAGCGACGTGAGCATGTCGGATGGCGAATCCGCTATGAAGCGCATCCGGATAAGGGAGAGAAAACTGAGTATGGAGAATCGGTCACTACAAGCAGCGGGCGAAAAGCAAACGGTTCTTCTACGAATGGGCGCCAACAATGAGCCAATTCACCCACAAACTATCCTCCTCGAGCAACAAGAACAGCTCAAGCTGTACATGCAGCAGTACATCCGCGAATACGTCGACTATCTGGCTGCGCATCAGCAACCCGCCGAGGGTGCCAAGTCCACTCACGAATTGTCGACACCTTTAAAGCAGAACGGTTCTCGAGATACTCTCGGTACCCCGGTTAGTCTGCCGACCTTGGCTGGTAGTATCCAAGATCTGTTGCTGTCCGAGAGCCCCCAATCGGTGGCTGACATCGTTGCAGCTCGAGTACTGAGCAACCCTCGGCCACCTCTTGCAACATCACCTATGACCGCTGAGCCCGAAGCTGAAGCAACCCCAAGGCCGCTGATTCTCTCGAAGAAACACTTCGACTCTGTCGTCAAAACTCCGCCGCCGACAAAGATCAAATCAACGTTCACGGCTTCTAAAGATGATGAAGAGCAATACGACGCCCCGCGTAACCTCATCATGGCTCTGCATCCCCGTTCGCAGTCCTAGAAATATTTAAGCGCTGCCTGTGGCAGTCGAGATCAAAAGGAGGCCAGGAACCCTGATAGTGACAAGCTAGTTTGTATGTACCAACCTAGGACGAGCCACGAGCTGCCCCCTTTTGCTGTATTGTGAAATGTATCCCAAGAAGTGTATTTCTACGAGCTCCAGTTTTGTGTCGCTTGAAATTTGGGCGTCTTTGTAGTACGTGTCAATCCCCTCCAATACGCTCACTGTTGAGTTAAGCGTTGTGCTGGTCAGCCCCACACCGACTTGTCGTGGAGTGTTGGTCGGGAAGATCGTGGCCTCCTATTACAGTTATTGTTTAGCACAATGTTTCTTGCATACTTAAGTAAGGCTTGAGCAACTACTCATGCTACATGGAGTCACACCACGTTGCACGTAGTATACAAATTGTACCCCATTAACAACCTTCACATGCGCTCCCACTCTTCCGAAATTTCTTTCACGGTCCCGTAGATGTTGCCTCACTCAAGATTTTCTTCTTCGTAATTGGTCTGACTTCGACGAATAAATGATCTTGCTAGTGCCAGATGCCTTCGTACCAGCACCGGCAGCCTTAGCATCTATTGCTTTCGGAACTCCAGCACCACTCCGTTGCGTAAAAGTCGGAAGAAATCTACGTGCTTCAAGCCAACTTCCTCCAAATTCTTAAAAACTGACGCTGGATCGGGGGGGGGGGGCGGATTCAGGTTGGAGTTGGTTAGTTCACTATTTGCAATCAAAATACTTCGAAGTAGTAGTTTTGCATCTCAGTTGCGACGATTGTGTTTGGATAGCAGCGAGTTGAAAATGGCTAAGCTGTTACATGTACATCCACGCAGCAGCAACGATATAAGAGGAACGCAGGCGCTGAGCAGTAAAGCACTTCACCAGCAACAATGACTAATTCCTTTTGGCGGCAGCTACTGTAGATGTAACGGCGTTTGCAGTGCTGCTTTTGTTCCGAAGGCCAGAGCCCTACTGTTATCGTGCATTTATATATATATTATACAGGAATCCATGAAGCCGATTCTAGTCCCGTGTAGACTACCTCCACCTTGAACCAGCACGAAGCCGACTAAACATCCGACCCTTGTCTTGACCCGAAACGAAAGATTCGATCAAAAGCTTGTGAGAAAATCCTGAAGTGCGGAAAGCGTGGAAAGACGTTTGTCCAGACGATATTGATATCGGAATGAGAAAACCAGTAACTTAGTGTGGGCTTCTCAACATATAATCGCTATGGCATGCGACTGATGATTATACAACATTGCTGCTATTATAGATCAAGCGTTACAGCAGTTTGAAGAATGAAAACGAATAAATGTAGCACTACATGTACTGTAGTTATCAGTATCGAAGTTTGCTGTCTTCACCGATGGTATCAATTAAACTTTCAAGTTGGTCGCTCTAAATCAAATTCAGTTTCATACGCGAAAGTTTTCTCATGTCATCGAAGCTCTTGCCGAAGCGTATGCTGCCCACAGGTATCAGCTCGTATAGATAGCACGCCAGTTCTAGATGGCTTTTACGTAGCGCAGACTCCAGAGATAATGCAATGGTGAGCCCTAATGGACCTTCGTGATGCCCAAGAAGCCACCGACACATCCTGAAGTCACCTTTCGTGGCTGCTACGTTTAGAATGTCGTAAATATACGCCGAGTTACCATGGGCACATTTTAGGGATATTAATTGACTTTCCCAACCTCACTCAGAGTGTAGAACGAAAAACCCTCGGGCTTATTCACGTGCAACCATTTCAAAATATCAAGGTGGCCTCCCCAAGCAGCGTTGTCCATTCCTCCCAGCGAACACCCTTCTGACCGACTCGTGTGCAACCACCTCACAATGTCCAAGCGACCATAACGAGCAGCTTCATCCATCACTCTGTGAGTGCACTCGGCTGTCGTATTTTCGTGGAACCACTGGACCATCTCAAAATTACCATTCGCAGCAGCACCGTCCATTGCTTTCACTGTGCAACCTATCCAGTGGTTAGCATGCAACCACTTGATGATCGACAGTTGGTTCTTCACGAATGTGTTCGGCTCGTACGCTTTACGATCTTTCAGTACATTACCACAGCTCGATGTATAACGAGAGGTTCGGCAGCATGAAGACATGTGGCAATAGCGAGAAGCAGCTCCATCAACAGCATCAGTCGTACAACCTTCTGAGCGGTTTTCATGCAGCCACTGCACCACATCTAAATGACCGTTTGCCGCAGCTTCATCCATTGCGAGCGTCGTGCACCCCTCTGATCGATGCGCATGAAGCCACTTGACGACCTCGAGATGCCCGTGCGATGCAGCAAAATCCATCGCATTTGTCGTACAGATGGGGATGGGTTCATCACTAGGAAGCGAATTGCACTCATCGCGTTTACGTTTTTTCGGCTGTGACCGTTCGAGTTGATCTAAAACCTTTACCACTTCCAAATGTCCACGGCTTGCCGCAATATCAATGATGGGTCTAACATTCCTTCGTGCTCGACGTTTCCCGCGCTGGTGCTGAAAGAGGATTACCGATAAATCATTGGAGTACCGATCAACTAACCACTTCACCACTTCCAACTTGCCGTTTTTCGCCGCGGCATACATAGCCGCCGACGGGTCATGTCGAATACCGGCATTGCAAAAATGCTTGATCAAATACTCAAGCACCGAGATGTGGCCCGCTTCCCCAGCAGCGTCAAGCAGATGGCCTAGACCACTCTCATACTGACCAGTACCAAAACGACTCATCATCCACATCATAAACTCTAGATCTCCGACTTGAGCTGCTTTTACTCCGGCGTGGTCGATGATTGTAACGATAATATCAAAACTCGGGTCTCGCTCAAGCACGAAGCGCACCGTTTCCCAGGAATCTCCACCCCCCACGGCGCCGCACTGATCCCCAACACGGCAATTAGAGACCTCGTATCCTTGTGCAAGGGCCCACTGCAGTTGCAGCAGATTGTTCTGTTCAAAGGCGTGATCAGCGACGACGGTCCTGCGCCAAGACGATCGTGGCTCCGTTTTGGGCGTCCCGAGCCTCTGCTGCAGCCAGCGCACCACGTCCCAGTGCCCATTTCTTGCTGCAAGCGCCAAGCCTCGATTGCTCCAAGTGATGCCTCCGTGAGATGTGTCGGCCTCCAGCAGCTGCAGGACCCACAAGTGGCCCGCTGTCGCCGCCTCCTCCACGACGTCGGAGTCCACGGGGCAGCCCGAGAAGTGGCGCAGCAGCCACTGCACCATGTTGACGTCGGCCCGCCGAACGGCCTGCACGAGGGCCAGGGAGAACTCCCAGCGGTAGTAATAGTCCTTCGTGGCCAGCAGCTTGGCCGCGCCCCACGCGCTGCTCTCCGTGGCGCGACGACTGCGCGCCCACACGAGGTCCAGCAGAGCCAGCGACCCGGCGGCGCTGAACTCGATCGCGCGGGAGAGCGACAGGTCTGCGACCAGGAAGTCCGAGACGACGGGCGCGAGGCTGTCGACCGCCAGCGCGCCGCCCGAGAGCTTGGCCAGCACGAGCGTCACGAGCCGGAGCTGGAGCGGAGTCCCCATCGCTGCGGAGCAAGTCAAGAGGTGGGGGACGCCATGTATCATCACCCCTCGACCGTTTGTACCCACAGACACGCACGCTCGATGGATACTTTTTGTACTTCGTGAGTGGATGGCTACATCGGAGTTGAAGTGGTCTTGACTAGCGAAACCCAACAGGCTTCGCTTTTAGAGAACATCTCCGGAGGGTCAAAAGTTGCACACAGAGCTCGAACGGCTTGGCCTTGTTAAGTGAGCTTGCTACTTTCGATATGCTCGCTAGTGTCCAGCGGCAGGACCTAAGATGTTCGTTCTCTAAAAGCGAAGCCTGTTGGGTTTCGCTAGTCAAGACCACTTCAACTCCGATGTAGCCATCCACTCACGAAGTACAAAAAGTATCCATCGAGCGTGCGTGTCTGTGGGTACAAACGGTCGAGGGGTGATGATACATGGCGTCCCCCACCTCTTGACTTGCTCCGCAGCGATGGGGACTCCGCTCCAGCTCCGGCTCGTGACGCTCGTGCTGGCCAAGCTCTCGGGCGG
>BSXT01002156.1:0-17365 GCA_030267785.1 Phytophthora fragariaefolia | reverse complement strand
AACAAGCAAGATGATCACTACTTCTATTGGTTTTACGAATCTCGTAGCACGCCCGAGACCGATCCGTTGGTCTTGTGGCTCACGGGAGGTCCGGGCTCGTCCAGTATGTTCGCGCTACTTACCGAGAACGGTCCTTGCACCATTCAACCAGATTTGAGCACGAAACTCAATCCGTACTCGTGGAACAACAACGCCAACGTCATTTGGCTTGACCAGCCCACCGGCGTCGGCTTTTCGTTCGGCTCGCCAGCAGATAAGGACTACAACGAAACCAACGTCGGGGAGAACATTTACTGGTTCTTGCAAGGTTTCTTGTCGCAGCACCCGCAGTACCGTGGGCGGGAGTTCTTTGTGACTGGCGAGAGTTACGGCGGTCATTACGTTCCTGCTGCTGCGCACTACATTTGGTCGAAGAACAAGGTTGAGAATGTGGTGGGCCAAGTGCCTGACATGAACTTACAAGGTTTTGCCATTGGAAACGGACTCACGAACCCCGTCATTCAGGTGGGTTGTTTCGATTTGACTCCAAGTGGTTTATAATAATCTTTGCTAAGCTAACGGCGACGTATGTATTGTGCTGTGACTTCAGTTTGCATATAATCAAGACATGAACCACAACCGATACAACATTACCCTTCTCTCCGACGCCGAAGAGCAACAGATGAAAACTGATAGTGCGGAAGTGATCAGGATGACCCGCGAGTGCCAAGCCCAACCATACAACGAAGTCATTTGCATGAGCGGCATACTGTACTGGCATGATAAGCTTATCGTGCCTTTCAATAGTGCCAATCGAAACAACTACGATATTCGCCAGTGGTGTAACAACAGCGACCCCACTGCGACTTGCGACGTTACCCCTACGATTACTGCATACCTCAATTCTCCCGAAGTTAGGAAGTACCTGAACGTCGACGAACGTGCGTCAGCGTGGCAAGAAGATAACAACGATGTGGAGATGACGTTCGCAGCCGATGGAGACTGGGCTATTTCCCAGCACGAGTTTATCGCGGACATGCTGGACGACGGCCTCCGTGTTCTCATTTACGCTGGTGATGCCGACTTGATGTGTAACTGGATCGGGAATCGGGCGTGGACGTTGGAGCTGGACTGGAGAGGCAAAGACGGCTACAACGCAGCTGAAGAGCGAGTCTTCGTCGCGTTGCTACCGGAAGGTGGCGGAATCGATGCTGGTGTAGTTCGTTCGTTCGATATCTTCGCTTTCGTGCGCGTGCATTATGCTGGTCACATGGTTCCCATGGATCAGCCTGCCGTATCGCTGGACCTCATTAACAAGTTCTTCCTCAACAAGGAATTGTAGACTACTGATACAGCGTTCTTGAGTAGGATAGCCTTGACTGGATAGGAATGCATGTAGCTCGGTCCGCGACACCTTCTTTATGCATCAGATCAGTCTCAAATCATCCCAATCAGAAGTACATGATCTGTGTGCGATGGCGCGAGTCAACGAGAAGACACGGCTCCTACCTGCGGTACAGGCCATCTATGGCTCGACCAACAACAAGCTCAAGATCAAGCGCTGTCTGATCATCATGAGCATTGTTACGGCGGCGGCTCTGTCCGGTTTAAGCGTTTGGTGGCTGTTTTTCGATGTCCAGGTCGCATCTCCAGCAGCGATTCCCGATAAATTCATCTGCGGTGATACCAAGAGCGAGACTGGGTATATCAAGCTCGCAAACAAGGAAGACGACCACTACTTCTACTGGTTCTTTGAGTCTCGCAGCAATCTCGAGACTGATCCGCTGGTCTTGTGGCTGACGGGAGGACCGGGTGGATCCAGCATGTTCGCCCTGCTAGTCGAAAATGGTCCCTGCACCATTCAACCAGATTTGAGCACGAAACTCAATCCGTACTCGTGGAACAACAACGCCAACGTCATTTGGCTCGACCAGCCCACCGGCGTCGGCTTTTCGTTCGGCTCGCCAGCAGATACGGAACCAACGTCGGGGAGAACATTTACTGGTTCTTGCAAGGTTTCTTGTCGCAGCACCCGCAGTACCGTGGGCGGGAGTTCTTTGTGACTGGCGAGAGTTACGGCGGTCATTACGTTCCTGCTGCTGCGCACTACATTTGGTCGAAGAACAAGGTTGAGAATGTGGTGGGCCAAGTGCCTGACATGAACTTACAAGGTTTTGCCATTGGAAACGGACTCACAAACGAGTTTATCCAATATGCGCACTATCAAGACATGAACCACAACCGATACAACATCACATTTCTGGCGGATGCAGAGGAAGAGCAAATGAAAGTCGATAGTGCCCAGTGCATTGAGTTCACGCGCGAGTGCCTGGCGTCTCCGCAGAACCAAACCCTTTGCTTGCTTGGGCCAGAATGCTGGGCGAACAAACTCGTGCTGCCTTTCGACAGGGCAGACCGCAACAACTATGACATCCGCGAGGCTTGCAACAACAGCGACCCCGATGCAAGTTGCGGAGACTTCCCGATCATCGCCTCCTATCTCGATTTGCCCGAGGTGCGCCAGTACTTGAACGTTAGCGAGCGAGTTCCAGCGTGGATCGAAGAGAACGAAGACGTGCATTATACATTCGTTGCCGATGGGGACATGTCCGCTTCCTTCCACACTTACGTCGCCGACATGCTCAATGACGGCGTCAGGGTGCTCGTTTACGCCGGCGACGCCGACCTCATGTGCAATTGGATCGGCAATCGAGCGTGGACGTTAGCGCTCGACTGGCAAGGCAAAGACGGCTACAACACTATCGAGGAGAGAGCTTTTATCGCCCACGATCCTTTACTCCCCAACGACAGCAGCGCTATCGACGCTGGAGTCGTGCTCTCCTTTAACAATCTTGCGTTTGTGCGCGTGTACGATGCCGGTCACATGGTGCCCATGAACCAACCGGCCGTCTCGCTGGACCTCATCAACAGGTTCCTTGCTAATGAAGATCTGTAATACACCCATGCTTCTTCGTGTACAGACATGACCAGCACATGCTCATTCATTCGATTCAGTCCATCCAGAGAGTAGTGCAAGATCGCACAGCTCAATCGTCACCATGGTGAACGAAGCGACCCCGTTGCGCTGGGATATGCACGCCGCTGAAATCCAGCGGCAGAAGCGCATTACCAAGATGGTGGGATTGGGAACGCTAGCCCTCGCGATAACCGCCGTGGTCGGCTTCGCGGCCATCGAAGACAGAACGTCTCCGGTCGTTGCTGTCGCTAGTACAGGGGACGCAGTCACGTGTGGCACTGCGGCGAATGAAGCGGGGTACATCAAGCTCCCCCACAAGCAGGACGACCATCTCTTTTACTGGTTCTTTGAATCTCGCAGTGCTCCGGCCACGGATCCCCTTGTGCTCTGGTTAAGCGGCGGTCCCGGGGCTTCCAGCCTCATGACGCTCATGAGCGAGAACGGACCGTGCTTCGTCAAGGAGGACTTGTCGACGGAGACCAACCCCAACTCGTGGAACTCAGAGGCGAATGTGATCTGGCTGGACCAGCCCACGAACGTCGGGTATTCGTATGGCAGCCCCGAAGATGCAGACCACGACGAGGAGGACGTCCAGGAGAATATCTGCGCGTTTCTGCAGGGCTTTCTGGACAAACACCCTGAGTTGGTTGACCGCCCGCTGTTCCTCGCCGGTGAGAGCTACGCGGGACACTACATCCCAGCGGCGGCGCACAAGATCCTTCGCGAGAACAAGTCAGCGAAGACGAGGCTTCTGAACCTTCAAGGTATCGCGATTGGCAATGGCCTGACGAATACCATCGTGCAGGTAAGCTTGGGATGATCGAAATGGCCGATGCAGTTGAGTGCAGCTGATCGTAGTGCTGTAATGGTCTTCCGTAGAGCGAGCATGGGCTGGATATGGTCAACAACTCGTACGGCGTGAAGCTGATGGACGATGAGACGCTGGCGAAGGCCAAGATCGCAGCGCCGCAGTGCACTGCGCTCGTGACCGCTTGTCAAACGAACTCGAGCGCGTGCATCGACGCCGCACAGTTCTGCCAGCTTACCGTCATGGGCGCATACGCCGCTGCTGGTCGGAACATGATGGACATCGGGCAGGAGTGCACCGAGCTGGACCCGATCATGTGCTACGGCGACATGATCCAGCGTATCACGTCGTACCTCAACTCGGACGCGGTGCGCTCGTACCTGAACGTCTCAGACGTGCACCCTGCGCCATGGCAGTCGATGGCGGCCGACGTCGAGATCGCGTTCGCAGCAGACATGATGAAGACGTACGAGCAGGACGTCGCTGCGCTGCTGACCGACAACTCCATCCGCGTGCTGATCTACCACGGGGATGCCGACCTAGTGTGCAATTGGATCGGCGGCTTGGCGTGGACGCGCGCGCTGCAGTGGCCGCACCAGGACGAGTTCAACGCGGCCAAGCAGCGGGCGTTCAAAGTCGACGCGCAAGACACCGGAATGCTGTGGGCGCACGCCAACCAGCTTACGTTCCTGCGCGTGTTCAACGCCGGCCACTTGGCGCCCATGGACCAGCCGCGAGTCGCGCTCGAGATGATCAACCGGTTCCTGCGTGGCGAAGCACTGTAGCCCGCCGCCCAAGTCGCTACACTGTAGTCTACAAGGTCTTTGTGCTAGGAGATTTCACTGCATACTACTAGTATTACTAGTAACAGGGAGATAACTCACCCAAGTTGAAGTGCTTGACCCCCAAGATCCTGGTTACAGCGGATACTTTGACCCGTCTATGTCGATCTGACGTGGCGAATCAGGTCTTGATGGGCATCTGGGTCGCCATTGCATTGCGAGCGTTCAGCAGTGACTGCCGTCGCCATCGTAGGCGATGCAAGGCGGCCATGGCACGCCACGTGCAGGCCGCATAAGTCGTGGGCGAAGGCATTGCTCAGCACATTCGCTGCTGCGATGGCAGAGGAGTGAGGAACTCGCAAAATTCCGGCGCGACGCTTCACGCGTTGCGGTGCTCGAGCCGACCGCGGCCGGACACTTCGCGCTCTGCTGCAGAGTCTGCAGATGCCCCGTCGTGCTTGATCTCGTCGTACAGGAGTATCGCAGGCTGGATAACGTCCCCCCTGTTCCGGGAACTCGCTGCATTGCATGCGCAGCCCCTGAGTCGAGACGCCACTGGCGTCTCCGAGACGCGTCACGCCAGCGAGTCTCGATAGCGCTGCAGCTGAGCTCTGCGCTGCTGCGTCACGCCGCCGCCGCGGCCATGGTCGTAAGTGGCTTCGCCGCACTTGTCCTTGGCGGCGGCGCAAATCCCCACGTCGACGCCCGGGGTCGGAGCATTCCAAGCAGCGCGCGGAGACCATCCAGGCCGAGCTTCGATTTTTTGCATGGACCGCCCACGCCGCGCTGTCAGCGGCGTGCGCTGGATCCATTGGCGCTGCTCTGCCGTAGAGGGGGGGGCGAGAAGCGCAAGCTCCGTCGCTCTCGTCAGTTCTCGATTGTCTGCGCGCAGAGCACACGTCGCGTCTCCCGAGCCCCCGTCCGTCCATCACCATGGCCACCGAAACGACTCCGCTGCGTGGCGAGCAGTACGCGTCGGACGCCCAGAAGCGCAAGCGCATCGTCGGCATCACCGGCGCCGTCGTGGTGCTCGCGGCCATCGTCGTCGTGCTGTGGCTCACGCTCAGCGGCCACAGCTCCAAGTCCTCCGAGGTGGCCGTCCAGGCCACGCCCGAGCCCACTCCCGCTCTGCGCACGGAGCCTCCCGTCGTCATCACTGAGGCCCCCACCGAGGCTCCTACCGAGGCCCCTACCGAGGCTCCTACTGAGCCCCCCACAGAGGCGCCGGCTCAGCCGCCCGCTGAAGCTCCCGCCGAGCCACCCGCCGCCGCCCCCGCTGACCAGCTGCCGGCAGCCGAGCCCGCCGCTGCGGCTCAGCCCGTCCCCGCTGCCGAGCCCGTCCCTGTGGCGGAGCCTGTGCCGGCTGCCGAGCCTCAACCTGCCGCCGAGCCGGCACCGGCCGCTCCGGAGCAGCCTGCTGCCGAACCCGCTCAGCCCGTCGAGCCGGCCGCGCCCCAGGAGCCTGCGGCCGCGCCTCAGGAGCCTGCCCAGCCGGCCGACGCCGCTCCGCAGCAGCCTGCGGACCAACCGGCCCAGCCTCCTCAGTAAACTCTGGGACGTTGGAAGCTTTGAGCCCTGTGGGCGCTGCCGCCTCGGTGGCGCTGCGTGGCCGTAGCTGTTGCAGATCTTTCGTTCCTCTAGCTCACAGCGTAATTGCACCTTGTTATAATGCCATTTTTGCCGTGCCTTCCCGTTGGTGTCGTGTCCAGTCGTGTGTGGTACGCTGCTCGAGGGACTTCATCTCAGCTGAAAGCCTCAGCGCCGTCTACCGGTACATGTAGCCGCACACAGTACCCAGGCCGAGCAGCTTCTATTGCGAACTTTGAGCAGCCACGGAATCAGATGTCCGACCCCCATCCGCAGATCGCATGCGACAGCCGCGCGTGCGTGGCAACCCAAGCAGAAAACTGAAGATGCGCGAGTGTCCGCAATGACCGCCGGTCATTGACCGGATCTCGTTGCTGATACTGTGGCTGACACTGTCGCTGCCAGCTCCTCGCCCATCGTGAATCCAGCTGAGGTTCGACAGGATGCGGTGGAGGGAGTGCCGCCCCGCGACGTCATCTCGTGCTTGGCAGCCACTTCCCAAGACGCGAAACTATGGCGACCGAGACCACCCCGTTGCGCCACCGCGAGCGTCTGCCGCTGCCGCCCAATGCCGACCACAAGAAGCGGCTCGCAGGCCTGGCGGTGTTCGCCTTTGCCATGCTGCTCATCGCAGTGCTGACGACCACGAACGTCGGACGGGAGACGCATCAACAGGCGATCCCGCAGCACCCCATCAAGGTGGTACAGGCCAACCCCGATACGTCGCCACTAAATGCTACGGGGCACCGCTCGAGGCCGGCGCCAGTCTCGAAGAATTGGTTCCAATGCGGCACCAAAACGAGTGAGACCGGCTACATTACAATGCCTTTCAACGTGGAGGACCACTTGTTCTATTGGTTCTTTGAGTCGCGCAACGCTCCAGCCACGGACCCGTTGGTGCTGTGGCTGACAGGCGGGGGATTAGGCTGCTCAAGTCTTGTGGCACTGCTGACTGAAAATGGGCCCTGTCGGATTAATGCGGACGCGACAGCAGCACTGAACCCGCACTCGTGGACGTCGGAAGCCAACGTCATTTGGCTGGATCAGCCTGTGAATGTAGGCTTCTCATATGGCGGCAATGCTAGTGCAGTTGTCAACGAGAAAAACGTGCAGCAGAACGTGTACTGGTTTCTGCAAGGGTTCTTGGACAAACACCCGGAGTTCGAAGGAAGAGCTTTGTTTCTAGCGGGCGAAGGCTACGCGGGTCACTACGTGCCGGCAGCAGCACACTACATCTGGAGTGAAAACGTTATCGTAGAGAAGGCGAAAGCTACGATTCGTATCAACCTCCAGGGTGTCGCTATTGGCAACGGTCTGGTGAACCCCGTTACTCAGGTATGCGCATGTGGTTCATCTCAATCTAATGAAATGCAGTTCATACAGCTAACTCTTTTGATTTTCATAAGATGCCGCGTGTCTTGGATATGGCCGTTACAAACTCGTACAACATTAGCCTTCTGAGCGCATCTCGACTGACAAGTGCGAAGGAAGCACAACCAGTGTGCCAGGAACTATTGAACGTATGCCAGACGAACAGCAGCGCGTGTACGGGCTCCGCACGGTATTGCTCAAACTCACTTTTAGACGGTATGGACGAATCGCATCGCAACAAGTACGACATCCGCAAGAAATGCGACTCCAGTAATCCATCCGAGTGCTACAACACAACTGCAGTGACCGAGTATCTCAACTCTAAAACGGTTCGGGAGTACCTCAACGTATCGGATAAGGTTTCATCGTGGCAGCAGTGCTCGAGCAGAGCTCACGACAATTTACCATCCGACCTGATAAAGAACGTCGATAGCTATGTGGTTGATCTACTGAACGACAACTCAGTACGCGTGCTGATCTACAACGGCGATGCCGACGCGGTCTGTAACTGGTATGGCAGCGAAGCGTGGACAAAACAGCTTAAGTGGATGCACCAGCACGACTTCAACGACGCCCAGCAGCACGATTTCAAAGTGCCCGGCGAGCGCGACTTCATCGACGTTGGCTCTGTTCGCACGTTCCAAAATCAGTTCACCTTCGTTCGCGTCTTTAAGGCCGGCCACATGGTGCCCAGAGACCAACCTGCAGTCGCGCTCGAGATGATCAACCGATTCCTCAAAAACCAAGACTTGTAAGTACAACACAGCGCAAACACCAGCAACCGAAGTGCGACATCCCGGCTTCAATCTAATCCATTTATCGTGATGTTATCCCTGAGTGAGTTTATCTGCTGCATTAACCCTTCAGACCAGGCGTTAGGACGAGGCCGCAACTTCGTGCAATACCACTTCAACTTAGAAGTTGAAGTGCTAGGTGTAGGTCAACCTCCTGTTTCTGCCCAATCACCACTTGACTCAGATCCGACCCACAAATTTTAATATTAAAATACGAGCCCCAACTCATTGTTGGATCTGGGGGGGAACATGCGGCGCTCAACGTCCGAGATGACGCCGCTGGTGGCGGACGCGCGCACGCCGCGCGGGCCCTCGACCCGCGCCCACGTGCTGCGCCGCCTCTCCACGCGGTCGTCGCTGCTGGTAGCCGCGGGCACGGCGCTGCTGCTCACGCTCGCGTTCGTGGCGCGCCAAGACTGGTCGCTATCAGATATGAAGGGTCTCAAGGGCGCCACTACCAACTTTGAGAGACCGCGTGCATCAACTGGGAGAGACTTTTTCTGCGGGATTACGAAACATGAGACGGGGTACATCAAGCTACCGAATAAGAAGGACGACCATTACTTCTACTGGTTCGTCGAGTCCCGCAGTCAGCCCGAATCGGATCCGCTCGTGCTGTGGCTCACGGGCGGCCCCGGATGCTCCAGCATGATGGCGCTGCTGGCCGAGAACGGGCCGTGCCACGTGCAGCCGGATCTGTCCACTCGCACGAATCCGCACGCGTGGAACGGACGCGCCAACGTCATTTGGCTGGACCAGCCCACGGGCGTGGGCTACTCGTACGGCCCCAGCACCGACTACGACTCGGGCGAGCTCGACGTGGCCGAGAACATCTACTGGTTCCTGCAGGAGTTTTTCAAGAAGCACCCGGATCTCGTGGACCGGCAGTTCTACGTCACCGGAGAGAGCTACGGCGGCCACTACGTGCCTGCCACGGCCAGCCACATACTGAGAGCCAACATACTGCGCCACTCCAACTCCAAGACGGTGCACGTCAATTTGGCCGGCATTGCTGTGGGTAACGGACTCACGGACCCGGCCGTGCAGTACCAGCACAGCGTGGACATGGCGTTCAACTCGTACAACGTGTCGCTGCTGGACGAGCAGGAGATTGAGGACATGCGCAAGGCGCAGCCGGTGTGCCATGAACTCATTTTGCGGTGCCAAAAGGAGCGTGCAGCGTGTGCTGACGCCATGGAGTTCTGCTTTGGAGCGCTGGAGGGACCCTACTACCAGTCTGGGCGCAACCCGTACGATATCCGCGAGCCGTGCACGGAGGAGAACGTCATGAACTGCTTCCACTTTGACCATATCGACAAGTACTTGAACTCGCCTGATGTTCTCGCCGAGCTTGGCGTCGATGTGCACAAGTCCAAACCGTGGCGCGAGTGCGATGCCACTGTTAGCGCGGGTTTTGTGTATGACGACATGGTCTCTTCTGTGAACGATGTGAAGCTCTTATTGGACGCAGGTGTTCGCGTGCTGATTTATGCCGGCGATGCTGACCTCATGTGCAACTGGGTGGGAAATCAAGCGTGGGTTATGGCACTGGATTGGAGCGGTAAAACAGAGTTTAGTATCGCTCCCAATCGCCCATTTGTTACATCCGAGAATCAGGATGCGGGTCGTGTACGTACGTTTGAGAACTTGGCATTTATTCGTGTGTTCAACTCCGGTCACATGGTACCAATGGACCAACCTGCCGTCTCTTACAACATGATCACGAGTTTTTTACACAACGAGGACTTCTAGATTGGTCTGAAGTTGGGAAACGGGTGGGGACCAACGTGGACGCCGGAGACGATGAATGTATGAAGAAAATAAGAGCCATGTTAATACGCTGTTTATTTGTTGGAATAATCGCTAACAAACAGAACCGAAGAGACGTGGACCGATCTACTGACGGGCCCTTTTGTCACTGCGGCTGGGCTCTTCACCCGCAAATTTCAGCAACTTAGATAGCTCTTCCTTATACCGCTCCAACTTTTGCTGACACTCCACAAACCACTTGCGCATCTTCGTAATCGTCACAACTGCATCAGCATTTGTAGAACTTGCTTCTATCTCAAAAGCAGCACTGATTTGCATTTCCCGAGTCCACTTTGCCGCGTGGTTATTTGCATCTTGGAATCCCTTGAATTTGTAGACTCCCTTTTTCATTCTCATCGTCTCATCGGGGCCTCGCAAAAATTCTTCCACCTTCGCGTTATCCGAGAACTGTGCGTCCGGCATCTCCCATGAAAATGTTTTGTCCAGGCGGTCGATTTCGTTCCTGAGCCACTCGGTTCGCTTCGAAGCAAGCAATTTAAGTAAACCAATCTTCGCGTCATTTGCGTCAATGCCGGTAAAATGCTCAAGTGACTTTTCCATAATCGGTGGTCCTAGCCGGCTTGGGTCGAGACGGTTCAATTCGGCAGTCACTTCATCTGTCGCACTCTTGTAAACTACCCATTTCACGAGCAACCCAGCACACTCGGACGACGTTAATATTTTAGCAGGTGACTTTGCCGCCTCTCCAATGCTAACTTGAATAGAGCATCTTGTGCAGTCCCGCTATCCAACCCGTCGAGGATTAGTAGCACCATTTCCATGGTTGAGTAACCCTTTTCATCGTTTGTTGTCAGGCTCAACAAGTCTATCAATGCTTGACCGATCACACTCCAGTCAAACACACGAACAATCTTTGTGATAACGGAGACAAGAGCACCATTGCCTTCCTTCTTTCGGAGCAGTGGACAAACATTCGCGAAGAAGTATTTTACGAGCTCTGGATCGCTAGCCTCCAGCGCTAGCTCGCTAAAAAGGCGACTGAACGTGATAGAGAGCGGAAGAGGTTTGAAATAATACTTACCCTCAGCTTTCGATCTTGTATCCATGGCGGTCATGAATTCTTGAAGTTTTGAAGAATCAACCGGCTTATGGGTGTACAGAACCTCAGTAGCAAAGTCGAGTGGCATAAATTTCTTTGTATACTCCAGATGTTTGACAGAAGGCCAAGATACGATTGCATATCGTGCATACTTGGTACTTTTATTTGGCCCCTCGTTACCCATCATGGGCAGCCCATGTACCCTTCTTCCTTGCTGTGACCATAAGGGGCCCACAAACTATACAACGTTTCTTGACCAGGATTTAGAAAGTTCAGCAATATTGACATCCTAACTCTCATCGCTGACGGTGAACCAGCGAATGGACTCCTTCCGACCCCCAGCTTTCCAATCCATCATGTAGGTTGTCTCATAGGTAATCTTGTGTGTCAATCGAGCATTAAAAACTCAAGCCGCTTGTCCTGAGGTACAAGGGCATTTGCTTCTTCAAGTGCTTGAAATCTCGCGTTGTCGATACCTTTCGGAGCCCCAGTACCCAAATCCTGGATGCTTTTCGCCGTATACACGTGAGATAGCAGTAATGCTAACGTTCATCGTCATCTTCCGTGCTGCCGATGAGATGAGCCAAGTCTTCACTTAGTGGCTTATCGTGAGCTTTCTCGAGATGCCGCATCGTCGGAGGTAAACAAATAGAGTACACCGACACGAGGCGGTATCCCTTTGTCACCTTCTCTACAGCATGCTCTGCATCCGCATAATGTACCGCGTAATGAGGACGACATGCCGACGTTCCATCTGCCTTGCCAAAATCATGGCGGTGCCGCACCTCACCGCCGCGATAGACGACCAAATCGCCACCTTCGTGAGAGCTCCGCAACTGAATCATCAAAGTCGCAATCATGCCGTCCTCTTTTTCCGTGTCTTGATGCTTCACAAAGTGCTCTCCTTCACCGTACACCAGCAACTTGTACAGTACCAGTTGCAGTGGTATATCTTTGTAACCCAATCGATCTGCGATGATCACACGTAGTTTGTCAATTTCGCCTTGCCTGCCATGTTTTCAAATGTGACTTGTGCATCTTGGTCTCGAGGTTATCCAAAAGGAGATTTCTTGGACTTTTCGATCAGATTCTGTGCCTGGTCGGTAGTACAGTAATCTGCTTCCTCAGCGAACATCTAATATATATAAAACATTCGAAGATATATATTGCCAAAGGATAATGCATTGATTTTAAATGCACTGACTTAAGCTACGGTAGAATGAAGTTCAGGTCCGACTTCGCAATAAGCGTCGAGTGCAACCAGCAGAGCTGGATTGTCTCCATCGGCATCTCTCGCCATGCCTCAGCGCACCACTCAATGCCCTTTAGCATGCCTACCTTGTAGGGGTTTAGCTCACCGTCGTCGATTCTCTCCAGCGCGTATTCCATCTTCTTCTGGAGAACGTTGCGCTTGAGGCAGTAAATGATGCCTTAGTCAAGAGGTTTGGAGCTTAGATGTCGTGTTGAGGGGTAGCTTGGCCAGTCGCACGTTGGTTAAGACAACACCGTCATCGCAGTGCGACGAGGCGTGGTCGACAAGAATGAGGATGTGCCTCTGCTGCTCACGCATAGACTGGTCTACATCCCGTAGCCACGCTTGGAATGTTGGCGTAGTCATCCATGCCTTCGAAGCTGACGTGTAGATGACGTCGGCTGGCTTCTTGTTCAGCCATCGGGGTTTAGCAGCCGTACCGATAAACAGCAACGGCAGCTTGTCTGTCCCAGTGTGTAGCGGGGCTACACATTAGGTCAACCTCCACATTGATGCAACACGCACTAATGGATACATTCGGGTGGGCCACATGCAGTGGGGCCACCATTCATAGTAGGAAGCACTAACGGATAATGCCCATTTGTATACGGTACACAATTCCTGCATTATACCTTCAGTTACCAAAAGGTACCCAAATTGGATCGGCACACTAATTCTAGTCCTACACAGACTCTACGCTGTCCCAAATCGTAAACTCATCGAAATAGTCCACCTCCGCTGTCGCTCACGTCGTCAGCATTTTCTCCAATGCGCTCCTTCCACTTTGAGCAAAAGAGCCCGCCGTAAACGTCGTGTCGCGCCACATGCCAATCTCCTAATCTTGGAGAAAACCCAGCTGCTACCACCGAGCGCTCAACGACGTCAGCTGGAACATCGCGCCAAGCGACGTTCACCCAGTTCGCCACAGTCTCAACCGATCGCGGCTTTGGATTTCCTCCGCGAGGGTAGAGGACAGCATCAGACCTCTTCCAGCTGTCAATGATGGGCGACAGTTTGTCCTTGAACGACTTGTAGATCCCAATATCTCCCGCTTGCACGTAGGGTGTCAGTCCGCCTGGGATGACAAACATCTGCACCCCTTTCGCGGCGCACCGAGCCTTCACCATCTTAGAGATGTGTGCACGCATGCTGTCCCAGACCAGCGCTTTTCCCTGCGTGCACGTGTCGAAAATGAGCGGAAACAGCCAGCGAGTGAGAAGCGCCGAGTCGACCCATGCCTTGGGTTGGTTCACGACGTAGACGTTGCCGTAGCGCTCAATTTGTCATCCTGCTTGGCCCCTTTCCAAACAACCAGCGGGGGAAGCTTGCGGTCGGTTGCCGTGACGGCCAGCACAGCCGTCACCCGCATTGAAGCAAATCCCGTAGACTTTAGCACGACGTGGCGAGCTCCAACTTGGGCCACCGTCTGGCGGCGCGGGTCCTCGAAGTAGACTGCCGTCTCGTCCATCAGGATGGTGTGATCGTCTCTAAGCCCATCGATGCGTGACGTAAGATAGCTTAGAAAGCTTACCACCCGGTCGGTCAACACGTCATCGGTTAGCACGGTAAGATTGGTGGTGCGGCGCAGCGACAGCCCATACCGACGCATGAAGCCGTTGACCCAGCGGTCCGACGCAACGAAATCTGCATCGCCCAGCTCAGATGCGGAACCCGCTGCCCAGCGTCGCGAATCCAATCACGAGAAACTTTCTCTTTTGCAGACCGGCGAAACAGCACTTGATCGAACAGGGTATCCTCGATCTCGGAGAGCCGTGGCTTAGCGCCTGCCCCACTCAGGCGGCTGCGTAGCGCTGGTGCGGCCTTGATAGCGGTGCGCTGCTTCCACCAGTAGCGCACCTGAGCTTCGGAAACCTTCCAGCCGCGCTCGCTCTTGAAGTAAACAGCGGCTGGGGTGGGCACACCGCCGTTTTTCTCGATCCACTGAACGACCTTTTTCTTCTCGGCCATTGACTTGGGCATGCGTGACGACGGCATCTTCACTGGGAGTGGTTTGGCTGCTGGGGGTTTGTAGGAACTGGTAAACCTCAGAATGAAGAGAGCCGACCAAGAAAATTGGTGGTTCTGGCCATTGGTGGCTGGTGGTGACGGTATTATATTTGGTACGGTACACTATTATTTGAGTAGCGCCAGAACGGTATACAATTTGGGCTAGGTATACTATTTGGAAATGTACTCTTTTCGGCATTATCCGTTACTATTGCCAGAAAGCAATAGATATCTGTCAATTAGGAGCATGCATTAGGACAGAGATTCTGCCAACGACTGGTTGGCAGATCCTCTCTTTATAGATATCAGTTTTAGGAGGCAAGACTAATGGTAACATTTAAATTCAGTTCTCATTTTCTACCAAAAGGTTATTAATAAGTCTTTATTTCGATTTAACTATACTTACAAGGCTAAGTATACTTAATCTAATATAAATACACCTACGCTTCCTCCTACACGTCGCGCACACGTGTAAGACAAACTAGTGAGCTAAGTAAGCCCACTACACCTGGTAGCACTTTGTCGCCCGTCCAACGACCGACTACCAACACGTTCGTATGGAATACGAACGCGGGGCGGAGAACCTGGCTGTGGACACGAACATGTCCACTGGTAGCCCGAACGCGGCTACAACGCATGTTGCTCGCGAAGACTGTACCCACCTGGCGGATCCAGAGTGGGAGGCGCTCCAACGACTGTCAACAGTCATTGAAGAAGCAGCGGTAGCAACGATGTTAGTACGCTATCGCCGACAGAGCAACACGGAGTTGCTCTGGGGTTCATCATGAAGGAACGGCGCGATATCGTTGCTCGCGCTACGGTGTCGACTCCGTCCACACCGCGCGTGGGGTCGTTGAGACTCCACGTGAACAGCTACGTTGGAAGAGAGGGCGAGCCTCTACTCCGTTGGCTTGTCGAAGTCGACACTGCCATCACGGCTCGACGTATTGCCGACCCGCTGTCGAAGGTTGCGTTCGCCATGTCATGTCTTGGTGGACGAGCAAGGAGTTGGGCGTATGGACGCCGACTCACTGATCCTACGTGCTTCAGCACGTACGAGGTGTTCAAGGAGGAGCTCAGACAAGCGTTAGAGCCCCCGCAGAACGAGTTCAGATCGAGGGCTGAGTTCCTCGATCTGCAACAAGGTAAGCATGACGTGCATGCTTACGCTCAATGAGCGCAGTACTTGGTCTCGAACATCGTGACCAATCCGATAGACGAGGCGACAAAAGTCGTCACGTTCATGAAGGGCCTTAGAGATGGGCCTGTGAAGACCTATCTCTTCCGAGAGTACCCAGGTACTCTCGAAGCGGCGATCACACTCGCCATGCAAGAAGGGTTTAGCCTGCGTCAGGCTAAACTGCATGCGAACGTCCCACGGCCGATGCCGCGTCCAGTGGTGAAGCCGACGGGAGGTCCCGAACCGATGGACCTCTCGAGTGCGACGACTGCTGGACCCCAGCAGCGTCGTGGATCAACGAATGTGCGTTATTTCCGGTGCGGAAACAACGGTCACTATGCCCGCGAGTGGACAGCACCTGTGCACGCGGCCAAGGGCCGACGTGACGATACCGGGTATCGCCACGGACAAGAATAAAACTAAGGCAACCAGCAGGCGCGGGGCACCCTGCTGGTGATGCAGTCGAGCGTGTCGACATCGGACACGCTGTATCAAAGACTGCTACCCCCAGTGAGAGGCACTCTCACTGCAAGAAAAAAGATGACAAGCCAAACCTTGTCATTCTGAAGGTTAACTCGAAGAGAGAGAGGTCTCTTCTTTTTCAAACATTAGTGGATTGTGGTGCGTCGAACAATTTTGTTCGACTGCAGAGCCTAGCAAGGTTTGACTTCGAGGAAGTGGAACTACCTCGAAGTCTATTGGACGTAAGGCTAGCAACTGGTGTCGTTGTTAGGACCGAGAAGCGTGCGCGTACGACACGCTTCTCGTATGAAGAGACGAAGTTCGTGGACGAACTTATCGTGCTTGACTTCGACGATAAGTTCGATATGGTGCTGGGCGTGCCGTGGCTTGCACGGCATCACCCAGTGATCGACTGGGCGAAGCGCACGATCGTACGCATCAGGAGTAGCGGCGCGATAGAGAGCGATGGCCCTGTCGGCGCAGCACATGCACCTCGCGGTGCATGCAACCCCCCAGCAGAGGCAGCGAGAGGCACGGCTGCCTCCGATCTTTCCGCGCGAACACTGACGACTGAGAGAGTCGTCAGAGAAAAGTGTGAGCCGAATCAGAAGACTCAGATCCGATCGGATTTGAGGGGCTCACGTAGCATCAAGGGTGACGCGGTTGTGCCGACAGTTGTCGACACACAAGTTGAACAAGAGAAATCAGTCACTAAGGACAGTGATCTGGGCGCGTCAGCTCCGGGAGCTGATGCGATTGGTCCAAACATCAATGGTCGCTCCGCCATTAGGCGTCAGGGGAAAAGAGGCAAGCCGTGCGGACGGTTGCAAACGTCCCTCACCGGAAATGCTTGCGTGCTCGCGTGCAGCCGGGCTGAACGACGAAGCGGTACACAATCAAGCCGGGCTTGATTGTGTGCGCCCGCGGGGAGACCCCGCCGGCGATCGAAAGAAGGATCTGTCCACGGCCGGGCCTGGACAAAACAAGACGCGCGGAACGGGTTCCGCACGAGAAGCGAGCGGCGCAAGCGCGCCAAGCTGCGCAAGTCTCGGTCAGGGACCGCGACGCTACAAGCAGTGTCTGCCGGGCAGACGCAGCAACTGGAGACGACCGTCGAGACCCTGAGCGTCTTGACGCGAACGGATACTGGTCTTCAGTATCGGGAGATGGCGCTAGAGAGCCCTCCGACGGTAGCGTCGGAGTTGACTTCACTTCCAGCTATGAGCTGGAAGCGTTTCGCCCGCGACCTGCACGATGGACGCATCGAGCAGATCTGCATCCTCTCGGACGTCGAGAG
>BSXT01002155.1:0-26010 GCA_030267785.1 Phytophthora fragariaefolia | reverse complement strand
TAACAAGATCAGTACTTGGTATTAACCAAATATCAGTACTGGATCCTAAAAGATAACAAAGAAACAGTAGGTGGCTCGTGAGCCAGTCAGCATGCATTTTATTAGGAGTCACTATGTTAGATAGTGAGTTGCATATGTTTGCACCGTACGGCCTTTCCGTACTTAAGGCAATTAATAAAATCAATTTGGAAAAAGACACGTAGCGTCTAGTTACCTTGGTGTTAAGGCTTTAGACTCTAGGAGTCCGTAGATAGGGATCGTACGGACTCGTACTCAGACTCGGTGAGTCTACGTCTTCCTCTGACGCACGCTACGGCAGCCCCGCTGCACTCTCAATCACTTTCTCGCTGCGACAGCACTCAACGTGGGTGAGTGCAACTTTGAGAGGGGGTGATGTAACGGGCTGATACAGAGAGTTACATAAGTAGGTAAGATACATATGGATACATACACAGGCACACGGCTAGCGTGTGCCACGTTGTCGTTGCCGGATTGGATGAAAGTGGGGAGCCAGACCCATTTCAGCCAATCAGGTATCGACTTTGATTTGAGTAGTTCACAAGAAGACGGATGGCCGCCGCCTCCGTCCCAAAAATAAACAGAGTTGATTTTACCCGAAACCCGACACTTGGTTTTATTATTAAGCTTCCTCCTGCAACTACAGTGTACGCTAGTGGCGGTACCTCGTACCCCGTCACAACTATGGCTTGCCTCATCTTTTGATCAGTGACCAAGGATCACATTTTCGGAACGAAGTGATGAAAGAGCTTTGTCGACGCATGAAATCACGACACGACTTCACGGTGGCGTACTCCCTCTGGATAAATGGGAGTGTGGAGAGGGCAAATCGCGATATTATTGATGTAGTGGGCTTACTTAGCCCACTACTTTGGCTTACACGTGTGCGCGACGTGTAGGAGGAAGCGTAGGAGTAGTTAATTTAGATTAAGTATACTTGGCTCTGCAAGTATAGTTAAATTTAAATAAAGACAATTAATAATCTTTTTGGTAGAAAATGAGAACTGAATTTGAATGTTAACTTTGGCCTTGCCTCCTAAAACTGATATCTAAAAAGAGAGGGTATGCCAACGAGTGGTTGGCAGAATCTCTGACCTAATGCATGTTCCTTATTGACAGATATCTAGTGCTTTCTGCCAATAGTATTGTTTCCTACTATGAATGGTGGCCACACTGCAATGTGGCCCACCCGAACGTATTCATTTGTGCGTGTTGCACTAATGTGGAGGTTGACCGAATGTGTAGCCCCGCTACAATTCAGGTGATACGTGCTCTATGCCTCGAATACAAGGTAGATAGCCACGATTGGACATTCTTCCTACCGCTCTACAGTCTAGAATGAACCATACACCAGTCCCGTCACTCGCGAACAAGGCTCCGGTAGCATTGTTCTGCGGATTGCCGATCCCCTCGTCTTTGCAGCTGTATTTAGATGCTCGACGAAAGAAACTTTTGCAGATACCGTCGGAACAACCGGAGGCTGTGACCACTTGGCTCGAACATATACGAAGCATCATGCGATACCTCCATAAGCCGATGATAGCTGAGCGTGCACGCCAGACTGCGCGCAACCAGAGGAACTAAAAAGAGGTGCGGCGACCGAACTTCGACGTAGGAGACTATGTGTTAAGGTCACGGGTTGATCAAAAACACTACGATAAGTTCCTTGTCACTTGGGTAGGGCCTTACAAAGTGATGCGTGCTGATGCACACAGTTTCACCGTCCGTCATTTATTTACGGGGAGGGGATAGATGTCCATTCCTCGCGGCAAAAGTTTTATGCAGACCAATCACTAGAAGTCACAGCAGAAAATAGAGAGCATATTGCTGCGCAAGGTCTGGTATTATCGGTCAGAGAGCTGAAAGAGGCCCGATAGAACCAACGGAAGAAGGACTATGAGGTGCTCGTCAGTTGGAAAGGACTGGAGTCGATTGAAGACTCCTGGGAGCCAACAGCGCAGCTCAGCAAGGATATCCCCGTCTTGTTGACCCAGCTCATAGCGACGTCGAACGATAGAGAGTTCGCAAAGCATATCGCGGCGGGAATTAAACTGAAGTCAAGGCCAAAGGAGCGGCCGCCACTGAGCGCACAACGGGCCGTGCGGGGGAAACATTGATGGGTGGTGAAGACTTTGGAGAGGACAGTGTAGTGGTGGGGTTCATGAGAAGTCTCCACACACTCACTGGGCATCTCAACAGGTTGCGATGCCAAGCTGGCAGTTAGGAAGTCACTGCTAGGCCGACAGGCCGTGCCTAGCAGCGGAGGATCATTAGAGAATTTACCCACAAGGACTTACAATAGATTGTGGTTCACCAGGAAGCGCCATCTTCCCTCGCAGTGTGTTTATTTGCTAAGACCCACTACAAAGTGGCGGCTTCAGACCGCCAGAGCCGCCACCGGAGGATGCCAAGGTGACGCATCTACGATGTCGGCCGAATTCACTGCAGTACATCAGACAGCGTAGACGCGTCATCTAGCATCCTTCCGGTGCTGTGTGGCGCCGATGACAGCGCCGCTGTGGGTTTCACTCTGGATTGCTGTGAACATCACTTTGTTATCCGAATGTCGTCGGTGGAGATAAATGTTGACCCAATGTTACTCGATTACATCCTAAATCCTGCCCCAAACGACAGTAGAGAACTTTCGAGGAGGCTTGAGATTCAGTTTCAGTTAGAAAAAAGGTCTATCTATGCAATCTGAAAGTGAATCCAAATCGAGGTTTTCGGAGGCGGCTGGCTTCAGATTAGGATAGAGAAACGAAAGGGACGCAATGTAGGGGCGGTGGTTTCTAGGGCATACTCCAATCCTCCATATTCACCGGCATGAGCTCCAAGCCAGCTACACCCTCGAGCGCAAAGAAGGCGGTTCGACAGAAGTTCGTTGCCATCAACGATGTCGTGCTGCTGCGAGCTGTGAACGCGTTTCAACCATGGCGAGCTCCTGCGGGGACAGCTAACGGAATCTTGAAGGTCTTTGAAGATATCGCGGTGCATTGTGGCGCAGACCCAGACTTTGGAGTCGACAAACCCGGTTTGGCCCTCAGTACCCGCTTTTCGACTTTAGTGATAAACTTTAATCGCGATCAGTGTCGATCTATGCGTAGGTCGGGTACTGTTGAGCAGTATCAAGAGGGTGATAGACTTCTACTCGACATACTATCTCAAACCAAAGACTGGGAGGAAAAAGTGGCAGTTGAAAATAAAATTAAGGACGCCAAGCAGCAAGCGATAGAGAGCTCCAGTGCTCTGATGCGACGCCTCGCGATGAGTGAGTCCATCGAGGATTCGGACGAGGGCGATGAAGACACCGGCGGAGAAGGCACCGATGGGGCAGATACAACAGGGTCAACGGCTCAAGCTTTAGCTTTGATGCAAGAGTTATTAGCTGTGCTACTGTAAATCGGTAGCGGACCTTGGCCGTCGCATCGTCCAGCATAACCTCGAACGATCGACTTCTATCCACAGGAGGCGCCGCATCACGCAACTGAAAGCAGTTCTGCTCGTGTTGGGCAATCAGTAGCCTCCGAAAGCGCTTCCTGTTTCACTTAGAAATCACCCAAACAGAGGCAGCGACTACTAGCGCTAGCTCTGTTGTCATCTTGGGAGTAACGAACGCCATCTTCTCTGCAGGGACGAATCTGAAATGCCAAAGCCGCTTAAGATAGACGCCCGCTATCATAAACCTAATCACGTATGAGTTAAGATTGGCGCCCTAAACGCAGCCTATCTGAAAGTGAAGCTGAATTTGGCCACTCCGAACGTTCTCTAGTACTTCGAACTGCGAACTGCGAATTACAAGTACCGTACACCACTATTCAAACCTGTTTCTTACCCCCAACCCTTTACTAACAACCACCAGCACTTGATTTTCTCTTTGGTGCTTCTTCGACGATGGCGTCTTCCGGGGGAGGGCTCAGCAACGCCGACTTCGCGCGCATGTTCCGCAAGGAGGCGCGCCAGGAGGCGGCCGAGCAGGGCGATCCCGTGCAGCAGGACACTTCCGCCGTCACCTCCAGCGACAGTGAGTCGAATCCGATGCGGGACGCGGCCAAGAGGCGGCGCCAAGAGATGGCGCCGGAGCCGCTCGACGCTGCAGAGAACGAGGCCCCGCGCGGCTCCGGGCTGGGATTCGGGTCAGGTCTGGGGCTGGAGTCGAGGCCGGGGTCGGGTCTGGGGTTCCGACCCAGTTCCGGGTCCGGATCGGGGCTCGGAGCCGACGAGCCGAAGGATGCAGCGGCCTCGAGGGCCGCCAAGGCCAAGACCTTCGGCTGGGAGAAGCACACGACGGGCTTCGGCACCAAGATGCTGGCCAAGATGGGCTTCAAGGGTCGGCTGGGCAAGAAGGAGGACGGCGTGTCGGCCACCATTGCGGTCAAGATGCGGCCAGCGCAGATGGGCATCGGCTTCGGGGACTTCGTGGAAGCCAGCAACCTCAAGCAGAACCGCAAGCTGCAGAAGGAGCTCAAGGGGGAGAACGTGGAGGATGAGGAAGGAGCTGGATCAGGAGTCGCAGCTGTGGAGGATGACACGCTGTGGAGGAAGAGGAAGGTGCTGGCTGGCCGCAGGAAACACAAGCGCGCGGCGGAGTTGGCGCAGGAAGCTCAGAAAAGGCACAAAAGAAGTGACGTCGTGCTGGATATGCGCGGACCCTCGGTTCGCGTGCTGTCGGGCGTGGCAGCTGCGTACGATGTCGACCCACAGCGTGTAGAAGCTGCCAAACCCAAGTTGGGCGACGAGTTGATTTACAATGTGCGGATGGTGGTGAATATGGCGGAAGGCAAGATTTATGACTTGACGCACAAGATTGATGCCAACACGGAGAGCGTTGCCGCGATGAAGAAAGAGGCCAAGATGATCAAGGCACAACTAAACATTGATGATGTCAGGCTGCAGCATATACAAGCGATGGTGCGGAAAATGAAGGAATTGGATAAGCTACGCGAGCAAGCTCTGGAGATGAAGTCTGTCGAACCAGTCTTGTCACACTTGCGCTCTGTTAGATCGAGCTACCCGTTGGAATTTGATGCTCAGAAACTGCAGCAGTTAGTGCCATCAATCTGTATGCCTCCACTGCGAGCCTTGTTAATGGAGTCATCTCTGCTCGAGCCGAAATCGCGCGCTGGGGTTGTTCATCAATTTCGATTAGTTCAAGCATTTCTTACGGAATTGCCCAGTAAGAGGGCAGCAACTGATGCGGATACGACTAGCGTGCTTCCTGTGATCCGTGAAAAGACCTTGGCCGATGGTGATGACCTTTACAATTATGTTTTAGAGGAGACGCTATGGCCTGCAGTGGTGCAGTGTGTGAACGTGGATTGGCAACCCAAAATTGCACCATCCGATTGTGTCGATGCATTTCTGGCGCTCAGGCCTCGCCTTTCACATCTGTTTGAAGAGGCTTTCTTGGACCAGTTGGTGCTTTCGAGGCTTAAGAAAGAGTGCAATTTATGGAATCCTCGTTCCGATACAATATCCATTCACGAGTGGCTTCTTCCGTGGCTACCGTATATTGGTTCTACGATAAAGTCTCTTTACCCTGACATTCGGCTAGCCCTGGCGAGCGCGTTAAACCAATGGCATCCATCGGACCTGTCCGTTCTTGCTGTTTTGTCTCCCTGGAGGGAACTTTGGGGAGAACGCGAGTACGGAAAGTTTACCCATCGCCACATTGTTCGGAAACTGATCCGATGTTTGCACCGGGAGTTCGAGATTAACCCTGAAAATCAGTCTCTGGACGCTCTGAGATGGGTGCTGGCATGGAAAGATCATCTTCCTCACCGCCAGTTTATTGCTCTTCTGGAGGGCGAGTTTTTCCCAAAGTGGATCAAGGTTCTACGCAAGTGGGTCAGCGGCTCGCCTAGTTTGGTTGAGCTCGAGAAGTGGTACACAGGGTGGAAATTGCTTTTTGAGAAGAACAAACTAGCGGCAAATGAAAGGTTGCTGGTATATTTCCATGGAGCCCTCATGCTTATGCAGGTGGCGGCGGCTTCCGTTGGTCTGCCGTCTGAACGTAGACCACCTGTTCCTGAGCTGAACAGTAGAGCGCCCATGAATTATCAAGATGCGCTGGCATTTGCACAAGACGATGAGGTGAAGGAGTCGCCATCTCCAGAGGTCAAAACGTCACCTCGGAGCGTATCTCGCGCAGTTAGCTTAAAGGACGTCATTGAAAATCTCGCAATCACGCACAACGTGACTTTCATGCCGAAGGGCTTTCACGATGGACAGCAGGTATATGCGTTTGGTAAACACCAAATTATCATAGAACAGGGCGTCGTGTTCATGGAGGAGTCGAAGGGCTCGTTCAAGCCCGTGGACCTCGAACAACTCTTGTAGACGAAAAAGTATCGAGAGCAATAGAAGCGTATAGACACACCCGTTCCCGTGCAAAAATAATACCTTGGTAGTAGCAAGACAAAAGGCAACAATTCCGTGGGCAAATACTAGTACTACGTAGTAGTATGAACGTTGGTGAAAAAAAGGGAGAAGACGGTCGAACAAGTCAGCTGCGTCATGCAGCCGTACCTGTTCGAACGTCCCCGTGGTTGTATTCTATGAATATGGAAACTGAGTTTCCTACTGCCTTACAAACGAGCGCTGAGTGAATCTAGAGCATAGCCTATTCTCCCAGTCGGAGAGGACAAGCATACCACAGACCACTCGGGCACTCGACAAGTCCTTGCAACGCCAACGAGCACTCTTGCACTCGCTGCCTAAAGCCAGCTAGTTGAACACTCCCAATAAATAGATGCCAGCATGCCACACAAAGCACTCCAACATGCAGAAATGTCAACGCTCACAGCGTACTGAGCACGTCGTCCGCTTGAATGAATCACTTACCCCATCCACTATTGTGTTTGCAGAAGGCAAACAGCAAAGGCGGTAAGGAGGCAGCAACCCCGGCCAATCTGCAGGCTCATCGAACATTTGGTTTACGCGCACAGTAATTCACCCCCACACACACACACTTAATTCTTGTGTTTGCAGAAGGCAAACAACAAGGGTCAAGCAGGGGGAATCAAAGCCGTGATCAACCAAACTTTAGTTCGCCTGCAGATCCATGATCACCTTCTGCGTCCATGCAGCTAGCTGCTGTGCCTGCGGATTCTGTGTGTTGTTAGCGCACTCGCTCACAAGCTGAACAACAAACTGCTGGTGGAACAGCGATTCCACAGCCTTGCCCATCGCCTGGCCCATGTCACTTATAATTCATAACCACACGCACAGCACAACAAATTAATAAACAGCCAACACTCCAAAGGGAGACGATATTTACGTACCCAATCAAGCCCACCGCGCCAGTCGTCACAGCGTCCGATCGCGTCGCAAGGTCGTTCGCCAAGGTAGCAAGGAACGCGCCAATCTGAGGCGCACACTCCATCAGCATAGGCGCCTTGTTGGCAGCGCCCAGCCCCTGAACAATACCCGTCAGTGCCTCCAGCACACTCTCGCGCAGCTGGTTCATGTACTCCACCACTTCCTCATCATCCGTAGCGATAGATCCGCACGCGCCAGCAGCCTGAAGGATCATTTGAAGCGAGGACACAGCGTAACGTTCGTACTCGCCCTCGATGGCAAGAGCAATATCACCAAAGCAGGAAAGCACCGGTGGCTTCACCGAGCGGTTCAGCATCGGGTTCTTCAAAATCTCAATAAGAGCAGCCACAATGTCGTCGCAGAGCGGCAGGATCTTGCCTTCCAGGGCACGGCAAAGGTCGCCCACGACACCAACAGCAACGCTGCACACCATGTACTCCTCACTGTTCTTCAAACCCATCAGCACAACCGGGCCGAAGTACTGCATGTAGACTTCGAACTTGGCACCAACAACATTGGCCAGAGCACCAGCAGCCATGAAAGCTTCCTCCGCAGCCGCGGCGTTGCGGGTAGAGAACACTTGCAGAAGGGCCTGCATGATGCGGTCAGCCAAAGGCTCGATGTCGGTGTTGAGCTTCTGGATAGCAGCAATCAGTACACCGCACAGCAACGCCTGCAGGCCAGCCTGGTCGTCGTGGAGGCTGTCCGGGTTTTCCATCAGGATCTTGATGCTCTGCTCCAGGCGCTCAAGAATAACAGGCAAGCGAAGCATGATGTGCTCGTTCACCTCGTCGGCACCAGCCTGCACCAACACATTTAGCGCCTCGTACGCCGAACCGCGCAGATTGCTCTCCGTGGCATTCGGACGATTGCTGGTCTCAAGCAGCTTGTCAAAGAGCGTGTTGAAGTACGGAGTCAGCATGTGTGCAGCTGCCTCCGACTCCTCGAAAGCCTTGACAATGTTGTGGATCGCATAGCACACGTTGTGGGACACACGCGGCTCCTGGTCCAGACCCTCAAGGAGCAGCTGCATCAGGCCAGGTAGCATCTCGCCGCTAATGCAGCCGTAATGCAGCTCGCAGATACGACCCAGAGTCCAAGCCGTTGTGTCGCGCACCAGGATGTTGTCGAACTTCATGCATCCCATGAGGAAGCCAAGAGCCTGACGCACAAGCGGGGCAATCTTAGCCGAGTCGGGGCCGTCCAGAATCGAGCCAAAAGCCATAATGGCAGCCTCCTTCGGGCGCCACTCGTTGCTGTCAATGTTCTGAGTGATGAACGCCATCGTGAGGTCAACACAGGCATCGCCGACCACCTGAGCCACCAGCGCCAGACACGTGGCAGCAGCCATGGACAGGTTCCACGAGTCTTCATCCTGGTCGTCCTCCTGCTTCTTCAGCGTCTCCGTGAGCAGCGGGATGAGTGTGTTCAGCACAGTCTGCACGTAGTAGTTGCAGGGGATGAAGTCGGTGCGGCCTTCCAGCTCGGCGTAGTTCATCTCCTCGATCAGGTCGAGCTCGACGTCGCACATGGACGACCAGAACTCGAGCGACTGCAGGCTCACCTCGTCCTGGTCGCTGGTGATGGCGTTGAACGTGAGCTTGCACAGCGTCTCCATGTACTCGGCGAGGTACTCGTAGTACATGGTGGCGATGGCGGCAATGCACTCGTAGGCCACGACGCGCGTGCGCAGGTCGGGCGACTGCGTGGCCTCGCAGATCTTCTGCATGAGGTGGTCGCGCTCCTGCTTGCGCTTGAAGTTCTCGCTGACGAACTCCAGACTGTTGCGCAGCGCCGTGACGGCGGCGAGGCGGATGGCGGGCGGGCGGTCGGCGCGGATGCCGTCCACGATGGCCGTGAGGATGCGGTTCGTGTCCTGCTCGTCGATCGTGTTCTCCTCGAGCTCGTCGCAGAGGTAGCCGAGGCACTCGAGCGTGGCGTGGATGCAGCCCTCGCTGCCGCTCGTCACGTTCTGCAGCAGCGCCTCGAGCAGCGCGGGCCACTCCTTGGCGGGCAGCTCGATGCTGCCGAGCTTGGCCACGAGCTGCGCGCTCGTGTGGCGCGCCACGGGGTCGTTGGACTGCAGCACGCCGAGCGCGCCGTCCTTGATCTGCGTGCGCAGCGCCGGGTCCATGGCCATCCACGCATTGATCTTCTGCTGCTGCAGGGCGTCGTCCTTGGCGTCCAGCACGTTCTTCAGGTACAGGCCGGCGGCCTGGCGGCCCACCACGGCGAACTCCTCCGAGGCCAGCGCCTGCACGAGCGTCACCATGAACTGGCCCATCTGCTGCTGCAGCGCATTGTTCAGGAACTCCTCGGCCTGCTTGCGCAGCGCCACGTCTGTGTGCGTGTGCAGCACCACTCGTCAGCGTCACGGCGGCGGTTCTGCCTGAGTGGGGGGGAGGGGGGACGTACCGGGGCTTTGGGTGTTGAGGAGGGCGGCGGAGATGTCCATGGCGGGGGGATTCGGGGGGGGGGGCGACGTCCGAGGGCTCGGGGACGGAGCAGCGGGAAGCCTCCGGATCGGCTCGGGCTCGTCTCGCGTGGATGGATAATGGGCGCGCCCCTCGAGAAGGCGGACCGGGTCGGTCGTTTCGTGCCAGTCCCTCTTGGCGCGCGCCCATTGGCTGAAAAGAAGGCGGCGCGGGGGGGGGATTTCGTCGGGGGATGGCGGACCAATCGGCGGCCGCCTGAAACGACCTCCGGCGGAAAACGCCTCCGATTGGCGGCAACGGATCTTTGCGAATCGGTTGTTGAAGTGACCAGATGGAACAGCGGTGCCGGTGTCGGGGAAAATTAATAATTGAGTTGTTGCGCTCGAGTATCTTCGCGCACGTTGACGTACGTTCGCTCAAGGCCGTTGGGTGACAAACTTATCTGAAGTTACGAACACCACAATACCAGCCAGCTACTCACCTACCTACTGAAGTACTTTCGTCGATGCTTAAAGCCACGGCATCCATCCCTGGAACGTGCGACCGAGCAGGTCGGGTGCAGTCGCCAGCGCCAGGAGCTCTTGTGCCTGTGCCAGCGAACTCAAGGCCGTCATTTCGTGGACCCCGTTCTCGCTGCTGCTCGCGGCGTCGACCAGAGCGTGGAATTTGCTGATGTGCTGCTTGAGGTGCATGTTCTGCGACAGCTCCTCTTTCAGCAGCAGCCCTGGCGACACACCCTCCAACTTTCTCCGCGCGATCGCGATCTTGACATCAGGGAGCCACGCGGTAGAAGCCGCGGTGGTAGCAGGAGACGCGGTCGATTTCTTTCGTGCTCGAGACGCGCGAGAGGGGGGAGAATCTTCCGCTTCCGCCATCTCGACATCACTATCCTGGAGGGTTGGCCGGTCGTCGCCCTCTGCTGCTGCAAACAGCACCTTTTGGTGTGTTGTGGTGGACTGCTGCCAATCTAGCAGCGGTTCGTGCAGGAACACGTTCATCACGCTTTCCACGACCTGGCGTTTCGCGCGTAGAGCTTCAAACACTGCCTGCATTTCTTGAGCAAGTAAATTCGTGCCGTCGTACGGCTGAAAAACAAAGTCCATTTGCCTCGTGTACCGGAAAGGAATCAGCTCGGGAACAGGGAGAATACTTGCACCAGCGCCAAAACTCACACCAAAATCGATTCCAATCACGCGGCCACTGGATAAATCAAAAAGAAAGTTATCCAAATGACGATCACCGATGCCTAACACGTAGGAGCACGCACTAAACACTGCCAGTGACTTCAAAAATTGGTCGCGAACAAGCAAGAATGACTCAAAGTTTGACCCCAACCCCAGCAGTTGACGCCGCAATAGGTCGCCTGGGATCATCGCCTGGGTTTTTGCGAACTGCTCCACTACCTCTTTAGAGCGAGGGGCGGCGACTTTTGCGCTGAAGCTCGTGCCGCGCTGTTTCAAAAGAAAGGATTCATAAGTCTTCGCTGCCGTTGTGTTGAACAACTCCAGTCTCTGCCTCTTGTTGCTCTTCAGGTCCGTACAGCGATCATCTATCTGCAGCTGTGCCTCGATCACTCCTTTCAGTGTCGACGTGCCATCAACCCACTCGAGAATCCCAATTTCCTGTGTCATTGGGATCACGTCGTATGTAGTGACAGAGAGTCTCTGGTCACGGCACCGTGGATCTGCTTCCAGAATCTGATTCATCACGCCAAAAAGCTGCTCGATTCTTTGATCGAGTCGCAAGTCCTCGCCACCCTTTACAAGAAACGTGTAGTCTTTTTCGTCACTGCAGTGCAGCGTCAATCTCTTCGGCAACTGCTTGGAAGCCAGCACCCCAAGCATCGAGTCAAAACTCAAAATTTTAATGTGTGTAGACGGATCTGGTGGGCCCCAACCTGCGCCACAAAAGGAGAATCGTTGTCAGTCAAGTAAAATTAAATGTCAGCCATCGCACACTTACGTGTTGTGTACTGCCCTGGAAGTTCAAGCGAACAACTGGAATGGTCGAATTCCTCGAGCCATTCTGCAAAGTCTCCGAGATGTGCCTTCATGTCTTTGGTGATACCGTACCTACCGGGAGTAACGCTGAAATGGTTTATAATCCATTCTCTAGCGGTATTGACAGTTTTTAGAGTCATCTTATTGCCATCCTTGCCCATGATCTTTTCAACATCCCGCTTAGCTTTCCGGCTCCAGTCACGATTATAGCGACCAATCTGTGCTCCTAGCAGCGGTCGATCAGGCGAGAAGCAGTCTTTCCACACGAGTTCTACTCGGTGTCGTGCTTCCGCCGTTTGGTTGTCTTCTAAAAGCTTGGCGATCTCTTTTAGCCCCTCTTTCAAACGAATTTCTGGATGGTGAATTCTAACCAGGACAAATCACAATTAGTTCGTAATTATATTAACAGATATACAGAAGTAAAAAAATAGCTGATTCGCAAAGACGTACAATCGTAAAGCGGCGACGAATTTTTCCATAACTGAATTGGAGAGCATGGCTTCCAGGCGATGTATGTCCACTTTGAATTTGGCCGATGAGGATTTGCACGTCACCATAAAATCATAAAATAGTGCTACGGGATACTTCTCGGCAATCTGCATGAGAAGCAAAGTACGTTGGTTACAAATGCGAGTCCACACAAAAAGAATTGACTAAGCGTACCTTCTCCAAAATTGCGACAATCGTTTTACCGATCGGTCCGTTTAGCAAAGCCATTAACTGAGCTGACCACTGCAGACATGTCCAGAGCGGGATGTCTGCCAATACACGCTGCTCAAAATCAGCCATAATATCTGGGTAAGGCGCTATCACATCACATATTTGAGGGAAATAGTGTGCGGTTTCACGATCTCCAGCCACCATTCCTCCTAAAACATTTTCAACCAGGAGGTTTATCAACACTTTTCTGTCGGCAAGATTGCTGAGCTTCTCCATCTTTCGTTTGAACAACAAATCGTTCAAAAACTCGATGAAGGACAGCCGGCATCTCAAAAATGCAGCAGATCCTCCGTGTTCTTCGCGTGAAGCACCAGTTGTGCGAATTCGCTCGCATGAAATCTTGAACATGTCAAGTGAGCGCGAGAAATACTCTTCTTTTAGGCTATCGTCAACATTATGGAAGGTATAAAAAGATGCAGCGCTGGCGAATGTCTTTGCTTCCAAGTATCCCATCGCGACTTGATCGCTCACATTTGCGGTTTCCATCATATTCATTATCTCTACGTTGTCAAACATTTTCGTGGCTGTTTCATAGTATCTTGTGATTAACTTCACGTTCAACCCATCTATTCCGGATTGGTGCTCATGGCGATCAATCAATTTCAGTACGTGCGAAACGAAAACATCAACCATCTGCACACTCAGTTTAGGCAGTTGGTGGGTATTGCAAAGCTCGCGGTAGCTCTTGAGCATTTTTGATGCCAGAGCTAAAATATTGCATGATATTGCTTCATTGGCATACTGTAACATTGCACCGCTCTTGATTCCCAGAACAGTTGAAATGTTAACTGACAGGGTGCCCTGAGATCGTTCATAATCCAGCAGAAAGCTGGCGATCGTATTTTTAACCATTGTATACTGAGACCACAAAACCATGCCGCCTTCACCTGTTGAAGGGGGGGATCGGCTCCACATATCGATAAACCCCTCAATATCTGAATGCTCCTGTTTGCAAGACTTGTCGAACTCACCCCCGAAATGTTGGATTACTTCGTCAATCTCCACTATTGACGACAGTGATTGCAACAACTCCAAACGAGAGGATGACGTCATTGGACTAGTCTGCCTCCATGTTTTCAGGAAGGTACTGTAAAAGTTCTCTACACTCACACGTGTTTGGTTCTTGTCACCCATGGACAGGTAAGTCATGCAAAGTTCAACCGGAAATCTGGTTTGGATGAGCCCGTCCTTCATCGAGTCGTGCATGCTTTTCTGAATAAATTTGTGGAGTTCTGCTAACACACCAGTACTGTCACTTCGTTTAGCTTCCGCAAGACCTAAGCAGGAACGCATGAAATGTCCGACACCTTGCTCCAGGTACGGCGCACGCTGCTTCCACAAAATATCACTGTCCTTTACGATCAAAGCATTGATCTCGTTGTTCAGTGAGTCCCAACTGTTTAAGGTTTCCAGGCAGTTAAATCGCTGCCAACGGCATCGCGTGGCTTCAGTTTCTGTAGCAACAGCGTTTTCCTCATCAAGAATGTCCATCCGAGAATCCAGCATACTCTCGGCCTTTTTGTACGACGCGATGGCAAGCGGCAGGTCTCCTGATAGCTGGGCTTGCAGAGCAAGCTTGGACTCGTTTGTTGAGCTGCGTGCCATTGACAATGCGATCAGGAAATTTTGCTTGTGCACTGTGCTCAACAACTTGTGAAGCAGATCCCAAGTCATGGCCACCCATTCCTGAGATGACAAATTCAGATCCCTGTCATTACACTGAATACTGTAAATCAGTTGCTCTTCGAGTGCTAGCTCACTCAGATGATACTTGCCACTGGATAGACCAGCTTCCCCAACAGTGTTTACTGGGATGGTGAGTGTTTCGCAAAGGCTAGGCTTGCGGACAACACTAGCAAAGTAAGCTGATACAATACAGCCAACGTATACAGAAGATGTCTTGGAGAGGGTCAGCGTCTTAGCAACCTTTTGCGTTAGTTCACGAGACTTTCCGGACTGCGCAAACTGCGAGGTTGTCACAATCGATGAGAAAAGAGCACCGAACACAAGACTTGACGTTTCTACGTGAATCTCACAAAGTGCCATGATGGGATCCACAATATCTTGCTGGGAAATCTGAATGTCAGGAAAGTCACCGACGCGATATTTTCTTTTCATTGACACGTGTCCCTGACGCTGTTTTCGTGCTCTGTTTACCTGGGCCTCTTCTTTCTTCCTTTGCAGAGAATATTGGTCTTGAAAATAACGTTTTGATGCTTTCCTATCATACGTCGAGGGATCTTTCACGGCCAAATTATTTGTAGAATCCGGTCGTTTAGAAAAACGTCTTCGCTGATTTCGTTGCTGTGAAGCTTCCAAGTCTCCACCGGCCTGACTCATGCTCATTAGAGATGAAATCGATGCTGCGTTTCATAAATTGACACGACTACTTAGAAGCAACTCCAATTGTATGACAGAAAATGTTTGCTTACCTGAAACCTCTGAAGTAGACGTAAACAGCTGGGACTGCATCGTACTGCCAAGTGAGTCACCGAGCTGTGATGAAACAGTGTGGGCTGCATCACTAGTTTGCTGTGTGGATCCTCGTTGGGCACTGAGCATGTCAGCCTCAACTGAAAATAGTGGCATCATTGACTGCGTTGCTGCCTCCCAAGTCGCATCGATATCAGTTTCTGTATAGTCACCACCCCCCAACGCGCTCGGGAACAAAGGACGTTCAAACGTAGCACTCTCTTTGGACATCCCAATAAGTAGATTGGTAGCGTAAAGCACCCATTTTTCGTCCAGCTCTTGTGAGTACAGAGAGTCAAAGACTGCAAGAAGACGGGCGCTACAGGACTTTACCATAAAATCAGAAGTGTTCCAGTAATCAAACGCTGCCTTTCTGCGAGAATCATCGGGGTCACACAGTCCACGCAGCAACGAGGCTCTAACTCGAGTTTTGATGTGCGGTACCAAATCCCTTTCGTACATTCTCTTGGAAACATTGAATATCAACTCACGGCATTCTGGCACCTCGTGAGTTTCGAAGTAACCCAATATCCCAAGACCGCCATCGGACTCATTTGCAACCAATCGCTCAATCTCAGATACGGTCAAGTAATCCAAAAGGCAAGATATTGCTCGTAGAGTCCTGTGTTGCACGCCGACGTGTCGATGTCCGATAAAACGACCAAGGATAGATTGCACATGAGTGAAAACATCCTTAGCAATAATGTTGTTTGCAGCTGCGTTAGTCAGGGAATCGGCAGAGAGTAAAGCCCATGCATCAACCGAAACTGACTTTGGTAGTACAAACGATAGACGCTGGAGCATCACCGAATCCAACATTTTGGGATGGTGCAAGCTCGCGTTGCGCAATAACGCCAGGAAACGGCCAAAGTCTTCTTCGTTATACGACTCGATTATTAAGTTTTTCAGTTTGCACATGAACATTTCGCCATGTGAAAGATTTACAGTCTGTAGATAGAGCCCGCCAACTTCGGCTGCCAGCGTGTACAATGATGCTGTCTTGCTCTTCATCACGAGCAAAACCCCATCTTCAATTGATTGCTCTGCGTCTTCATAAACTAATCTGTCTCCCAGTCCAGCGTTTAGCACCGCACTAGTAATTTGGAGACCAGTTACTTGCTTCGAAGATTTCATTCTTCCATCATCATCATCCGAGTTAATATATGTACTCAAGAGATTCACCTCGATATCCAGGGAATCCTTCCACATAGTTATCAATTGCGTTACCAGCATCAGGTTACTGTCTCGAATCATATTGTTCCGATCTGGGCAAAGCTTGATAAGTGCATTGGTAAGCCGATTAGCTGTAGCATTAGGGAGTGAAGCCGCGATACCTTTCCATCTACCCAGCATCAGGTTGCAGCAATCGCGCAAAATGTAATTGAACGAGGGGGTCTTTTGTGAACTAGTCACGTCAAGAAGGACTTCCAACATCGTGGGCAGCCAAGATGATGCGTACATTTCAAATACGTCTGGTACGTTTAGGACGACCTTACCCAAGAATAAGCGTACATTCATACTGGTCGATGGGTCGACGATCACATCAAATATTTTCTCCATCCATCCAGGCATTGCCTTTCCCCCCCAGCTAGAGCCAAAATCTGTTTTCATTTGCACCAACACTCGCAGTAGAGGGATCATACAAGGATGCTGGTTAAAATCATCAAGTTCAATATCAACGTTTTGGTAATCAACAGCTGCCTGGGCAATATCCAAAGATGCAGGCATTGCAGATTCTCTCATTGCGTCGGGATCCATACTCAAGCTGCTAGCTGTAAAGAACTGCAATCCAGACACCTTTCTCTTGGAGTTGCCAGATGAGTTGTAATCCACCTTAGCTTGAAGTGAAACCGCTGACAAGCTGGAGAGAGGTATCGAATTAAAATTTTCAGTTTCAGCTTGCAGTTCATGCACTTGTGAGGGGTCTAGGATATTACTCCAAAGCGCAGGTTGAAACAAAATTTGGTCGAAAAACTTTTCCTGTTTTTGGGTCCGTGACACAGCGGTGAGTAGACAGCCGTAGGCTGCACAACATGCCAAGCGAGTGAGTTCGTCAATATCTCCGTACGTCTTGGTTACTACTTTGCTCGCACACTTGCACACTAGCATAGTAAATTCGCGACCCTTGCCATTTTTGTGGCCCAAAAAAGCTGAGTTAATATCGGTCCGAACAACCTCAGGATCCATTAGTCTGTACAACAGTTCGACCAAAGAATACGCCACGAACACACCTATGCGGCTCCCTCCAGACGTGGCCTCAGGCGACGTCGAAATCAAGGCTGCTAGTACACCAATGATAGTTGACTTCTTTGTTGCACTTTCCATCAAATAAAAACGTTGTAATGTATATCGTGTTTGACACTCAATCAAAGGCGTAAATACCTTTTCAAGAAGCACTTTCCGAATGGAAATCTCCAACACAGGATCCAGCAGCACATCCACGAGTTCTCCCAACTGCAGCCGTACTTTGTCGCTGCTATGTATACTGCCAGACTCCTCAATACCGCCGAGTCCAATGGAAAACCTTGTTAGCATTTGCGTGATTTCCGCACTGAAAATATGGTTGTCTGTTTCCTTTAGACTTGGGTAAATGATTTTGAGGTATGCAATCGAATTACTACGTTCAATAACACCCAGTAGCTCTGAAAAAAGCAAGTGGAATACATCAAAATCCTTCGAACCACGAGATACATCTGTCGAGACCATGGGAAACTCGTCAAAAACGAACGCCACAAGCGCCTCAAGAATTGGACTCGAAGCTTGTTGTTGATCGACAATCAATATCGAAGCGGGTCCCATCAAAGACAATATCTGCAACATTTCAGCTTTCACCAAATGGCTATATCCTCGTTGCTTAAGCAAACTAATAATGGCATCGCGAATGTCCGGGACCGGTCCGATGCGCACAGTCTCGACTAGGTTTTCAGAGCATTGCATACACAACTCCAAAAAATATCGGAGTATACGCAATAATGAAAGCGTTCGTTGTGTATCTTCTTTGACAGCTTGCAAGCTCGTGATAAACTGTTTGATATTCACCACCAAGTTTTTAGTGAACGCGTCCCATTCAGATGATCTAGCTGAATAGACTTTGGAGCTGATCACTCGGTGGAGAACATCCGCCAAAATGTTGACGACGCTGTCATTTGTCAATGATAGCGACACCAGTTCACTGGCACATCGCTTCCACACAGCAAGTGTAGGAATAAAGTGTACTACATCGTTGTGCACCGGTCCAAATAATATTCGATCAGCAGGGTTGACAAATATGTCGGTAATTTTCCAACCACAGGCAGCGGCAGCCTTGAGTGCCTCAACGGCTGCAGCAAAGTTATCTGGCATGCGATGTCCATATTGCAGTATTTTACTTGCTGCGAGCGCAAATGTTGTCGCGTGTTTGCCCGCCACGGGAAATCTGATGACATGAGCACTTAACATCTTGCTCCCAAAGAATGATAGAGAATGGATGGCATTTGCATGTCTGGCAAAACTTTCACTGTTGTCCACGTTAGCGAGACACGTTGGCAAGGACGATAGCAGCGCGTCCACCAGTTCCTCCACTTGATTAGCCCACTCTTGGTTCCAAACAGCTACACCAGCGCAGAAAGCTTCAATTTCGCCAAATGAATTTGTATCGTTTGTAGCATATGAGCGATGCAGCAGTGCTTGAACTAGCTTTTCAATAAGAGTAGACCGGAATATTTGCTTATCCATCTCTACAACATCGCGAAGCATATCATCATCACAGCTCATAGATGTCTTAATACAGCTACATAAAGACAGCAAAACTGACATGTATGCTTCAACCCAAGGTGGCTGCAGCGATAAGTTCTTCCACGGAGTGTCATGTTTTAAGAAGGTAGTTATCGCCCATGAGAGTGTGTACTGGCAGCTGCGTGTGTTTGCGTCTGTTGCGTCAAGTGTAAGCTTCCGCTTCATACTTTCCTGTCGTGAACCCAGTGTGTCAACTGCTAACATGCTCTTTGCTTTGGCGCCTAGCAACTTGGCACACCAAGAGTAACTTTCAATGGATGCAGACAGCTGTTCTAACCATTCAACTGCCATGTCAGGTGACGTCTGAACCAATGCGCTCATAGGTGCCAGCACGGCGTCGATAGATTCTTTGCCGTGCGTTAACGCGTAATGTTCAATCCATTCTGAAGTAGAGCTGCTAGTCAAACTGCTAAATGACACGAAAAGCTGTCGACAAAGACGACGAAATAGAACCTCGCGCGCACCGACCTGTTGAAATAACCAAACTGTTGTCTGCTGCAGAACGTTATCTTCCTTGATCGCAGCAACCTGTCGTGAAGCTACGCTTCCTTTCAAAAAGAGTTGTGGGAAGCGGCAGATGCCACGTTCAATCTTCATAACAGCTTTCGAAATGACATCACGTGATACGTCAACCTTGTTCTGAGCGTCAACATCACACAAGCGCAAGGCGTAGAGAAGATTTTTGAGGCATGGCAAGGCAAACTTGGTCAAGACTGCCCCATTTTCCTCATTCAACGATCGAAGGAAATAGCTAATAGAGGCTGCAGCTCCACTACGCTGCACAGACCCGGGATGCCGGCACAACGAAAAAATTCTCTCGAAAATGTCTTCGACGTTTATATGTGTAGACGAACTGTCAAGAGCAAATGATAAAAGATATGCAATACTTCGAGCAGACATCGTACGAACAGCAGTTTCCGGATCCGACAAACTGCGTGTTAGCTCATCGAGCATGCTAGCGTACTCGAACGGAAATGTGTCGCTATTCGACACTAGCCAACGAAGCAGCTGGAAGAGTAGTGGTTCAAAAAGTGACTTGCAAATCTTCTCAGGATCTGTAGCTAAACGTACTACACGTGCAAATACCCCCCTCCACAGATCGTAAAAAACTGTTTTCTTTCCAGCCGCGTGTGGATGCGTCGTTGTCTTACCACACAAATAGCAAATTAAAGCGTGATAACCTTCACTTGCACTTGCTTTCACGCGTCGGACCGAACTATGGGCTGCTAAGTTACCAAGATGCGATACAATTGGATCCATTGCAAGTGACAATGGCATCTCACTAAGGTCAAGCTCCAGGCAAAAAAAAGGTGACGAAATACTTCCCATGCTACCATCCGCATTAACAACTGACGGAGGCTCACTTATCAATAGTGATACTTTGCCACCACACTTCCCCAAAAGAAGCAATATACGACGTTGCAGCTGGGCGAGATCTGTTTGTTCACTAGAATCGGTAGCTGTTCTACTTGTCCCGGTATTTTTCACCAAAGCCACTTCTTCGCTATCAACCTCTTCTTGGTCCAGGTACGCCACAAGCACTGGCACGACCTCTAGTATTACTTTGTCCAGGGCGTTTGGGCACTGTCGTTGCCAACGTTCCATTGCTTTGACACCAACAATGGCAGCGGGTAGATATGATCTACCTAGTTGCATGATAGACCGTACGATACCAGCAAGAGATTGTAGGTCTACCAATCCCATCGGTGCTGTCAAAACGAACTCAGCACTCATCAAAAGCAACTCATTCTGGTAAAAGCGTGCTTGGGAGCAAACCTGTCGGACGAACCGACCAAGATCGTCACGAAATCTAGTCAGTCGTCCATCGTCATCACCGACGGGAGGTGGCAGCGAATCGAAGTATTTAAGATCCTCCATAGCCGAGACTGAAACTGTTGCAATTCGGTAAAAGCTTGAAACTAGCGGCATTTTGGACGCCAAACCAAACACTTGCTGCATAAGAACGTGAATCTGTTTACCATCAACACTGTCGTTAAAAAACACTGTCAAAGTTGATCTCATGTTTAGTGCTAGAGCAACGTACCCACGGGCGTAACAGCGATCTAGAAACTTTTCCTAAGATCCTTTCAATAAATTCTGTTAAATTGAGCATAATCGAGTGATCACGTGGGACGTTTGGCTATTAATTGACACATAAAATGTTAACATGGTTCCAAGCACGACAATGTACCAACTTACCGTGTATCCAGTCGTATTTTTTTCGTTGTTTGTTGATTGCAGATCAAACTGATAGGACAAATCGAGTTGATTAACAATCCCAACAGCATTTTTCACTGTGGAATCGAAGATGACCGCTTGCAAACTTCTCCCGGTGTCTGTAGATTCTTTCATTTCGACATCACCACCAACGATAAATGTTATAGGGTCTGCAAGAATTTCAGTGTGTCTTCGCAGCAACAATAACCAGAACCCCTCGTAATCGTACAACAGGTTGGTCACCAGCTCGCCCGTGTCTGGGTGATAAATAACCTGTGATGAACACACTCAAAATCCGTCAGAACATTGTGAAAAATTGCAGCTAGTGTAATTGACCCTCACCGCTTGGTCCATCTCCGTGGCGTTTGAAATGCTCAGCATCAGCGTGTGAAGTACAAATCGATCAACGAGCGAATATATTGCTGTCCACTTTGATAATGCGGCAAAAACCACGATGACAGACTTGTGGACCACAGCTTTCGACTTCCAAAGACATTGGGGATAAGCCGTCATCAAGTGGCATAATATGTCCCCTATGAACTTAATGTAGCATTCATCTAGTGGGACATCACAACGCTATACGAAAGCAAAGCATGCGTCAAACTTCAAAACACTGCAATCGTCTGTATCTACAGCACATTGAACTAACTTACCTCCTGAACGAAGTTCCCAACGCATTGCACATACTGAGAAACAAGTGGCCATTTCCACGCTGTCGTCTTTACATCATACGCCAAAAGTGTTTCGCCAAACATCTTAAGCTTCTTCTCAATCTTCTCGTAGCCTCTTGCCCCAAGATATGTGTGAATCGATCGAGCAAACCATCCAAGGCATTGAACTGCGAATGTCATCGGCGATGCACCAGCGGCAGAATCGCTGACGATCAGAAGGACTTCTTTCAAAATTTTGTTCAAAGACTTCTTGCGACTATCATCTTTTGTTTCCACAAAATACGCATTCAGTGCTCGGAGAACAGCGTTTGAACACGCAAATGCGTGTTCTTTAACCTGTTCGATGATGATGCAGTTGCTGTGGTGAGATAAATCAAGAGTTTCCCAGAAAAATGTGAATATAACATACCGTTTTGTTCTCACTCATGCAGCAAAAATTCATGTACGTAAACCAAACGTAACCACTCGGGCCAATTTCTTGCTGAAACAGCAGCGCATGCTTCGACAGAAAAATCTCGGACGAGTTTGTAACTTGGTAGCGCGATAGGTTACCGCTCTTTGTCGTTGCGAATACTGTTAACAAATACCTGCATTACAGCAGTTGTGCATGTCAGCCAGTCCCCTTTTGGGCTCAAACACCGCAATACCCACAACTTACGAGTAGATCTTCTTGCGAAGGCCTTCATTTCTCTTGTATCGTTCCGGATCACACTCCAGCAACCGAGCCAGAGCAAACAGGAGTCCATTCACCATCATCATCTCGGGTGAATTACTTGAGAACTGCTTCTCCAGCGCATCTTCACTCCAACTGAGCAACGGAGGTGCCGCCTCTTCCATATCCTGTGGGAACTTTTCCACCAAATAACCGATAACCTCCAGCATTTGGCCCTGCGTCAACAACACCAGGTACTGTAGGTCAGCCATCACTTCTCGATATGTTTTTTCCCAGCGGCAGCATTATGCACCTTTGCCGTCTGCGTGGCCTTGGAGAACTTGATATCGTAGAACAGCTTGTCCACGTACGCTCTAGGCTCAATGTCTTCTTTCGTCACTCGGGCGTCCGCGTACTTGAGCACGTTGACGATCACCTACAGCGCCAGCACCACCAGCATCAGTCCCCATTCCCTGTCGTTAGTGACATCAGCCCCTCCTACTTCCAAGGCGTGCGCTTTGACGCGGTTGAACGGGTCGCTGCGCGCCGTCTGCTGGCAGGTCGCGTACGTGTCCACGACGTGCTGCCTGGTGAGCGCCGTGTGGCCCCCGTAGGCCTTGAGGAAGGCCGCCAGCAGCTCCAGCACGCCGCCCCTGGCCGCCGACACCTCCCGCTTGCGCGCGTCGTCCGCGAAGTCGGCGCTGGCGGCCAGGAAGCGCAGCAGACTCGGCGGCTCCGCGCTCTGGAAGAGCAGAATCGTGCACTGCTGCGCCGAGGCGCGCGAGCGCAGCATGGCGTCCGCGGCCTCCGCCTGCAGGTGGCCCAGCGTCTCCTCCACGCTGTCCAGCGCGCGCTGGTGCGCCAGGAAGGCCGCCAGCTCCTCGAGCCGCTCGCCCACTTTGCTCGCCATCGCTTCGCTTCAACTGGCGAATGGGTAGAGTGAGTGACTACAGCACCACGTGACGGTTAGAGAGCATAAGAGCAGATATGCACTTGGCTCCAAAAAAAGGGGTGCCCTAAATTAGGACTCCTAATCTGCTGTCTTACTGTTTTTGGTACATACTGTACTTGAAGGACTTCTTTCTCGCAAACAGCGAGATGCAGAGAGACGCCACAGCATGTGCGCGACGTTCGTTATGATGGCCAGTCTGTCGGCCAGAGATCCGCCGAGGTGTCAACTGTAAGGACGTTGCGCGCGCTTGTTTCTTTCAATGAGCAGGGTGCGGCGGGGGGGGGGGGGTAGTCTTGCTGTCACATGCGGTCGAACTCATATTAGAACGTGAGAGGCTAGTTGATTCTGGTATTGCTAGTTATTATTGTGAATTCCGGCCATATTTTGGAAACAGGGTCGATTTGTGAAATCGCCAGGGCAATCAATCAATATTTGCTGTCATCACGACAAGGGCCTGGAGCTTGTGTGTTTGATTTATCACCAGCGACCATGGATCACAGTTGTTACGTGATCAATGCAACCCAAAGTATGCTGCTTCGACGACGGGTGCTTGTACGGTTTCTTATTGCTAGTTAAACGGGCGTATGCTGATCACCTTCCTGAAGCTGCCCAGGTATCAATCATGGACACCTTGGCTTGGACACTCGCACGACTTTGGTGCTACTGTACTCGTTGCCCTTCCCGTGTGTTTTGCTGTGTACATCAAACTGCTGAAATACATGTACACGACAACCATGGGTAGCCTACCGCAGTTTATTGGTGGTTGCCATGCATCTCGGGCTACAAGCGCCCCGGTCGAAGTTGAAGTTATCGTTGTCAGCGAATTGATTGGGCTCACCTCATAAACCACTTCAACTTGCCTTTTAGCTGACCCCCTCGGTGACCGAGTCGGTCCTTGCTGCTGCCCGCGCGTACCTCACCTGACATCAACTTGACGCTGCCTACATTCGTGACTGACAGACGGCGCATTGCGATTTGAGCCCCGGCACGCGCCCTCGTCGCCGTCGGCAACACTCAACGGCTCTAGCGATTTGCACCGGATCAAGTGCTGCTGTTCGTGGTCATCCGCCTCAGCGTGCATGTACATGTACGGTACCGTACGACCACCAGATTCGGTTCAGATTGGAGCCACGCAGTGAATCGGACGTGCAGCCAATGGCCCCGGCTTGCCGCACCGAGTCACTTCGGCCAGGACCGGGGCGCCTTCCTGGCCGGCGGCGGTCACTGGCTGCGGGCACGCGCTTGGCGGCGCATGTCGTTGACCCAGACGCGGCGCCGCCGAGAGCCAGCAGCCAGTGAGCGGCACCCCAGGGTAGAGAGAAGATACCGCGGCGGCAAGCGTTGAAGCTTCCAGCTTGGCTGCAAGCCTCCCCAGCTACCGCCGCACCTGCGCAGCAAGCTCAGTGCGTGCGGCTCGATTTGCAGCATGCGGACCGCAACGTAGTGCCGTCCGGTGGACGAAGGCGAGGAGGCGAGCGTGCCGACCGCGTGCCTTGCTGCAGCGCTTCAACGCGACCAGCTAAAAGTGCTCAAACCATCGGAATCGGCACGGCCCGGGATGGGTCATGTGACTGGCACCACCAACAGGAACCATGTCCTGTGGCTGCAGCCGTAACTGCCGTTGCTGATTGGTCGCGCGCGCGTGCCTCCGGCGTCTCGCGAAGCGTCGCGAAAGCGATCCGGCAACTTAGTCAAGGCCGCGGAAATCTATTTTGGTAGCATTTGTTTTTCCGGTGCAATCACACTCCCCTACCACCTCCACAACCGCATACACCCGCATAAGCTGGTCATCCACGGTGCCGACGTCACCGCCGTCTTATTACGGTTCGAAAAAGCTTATGCGCCGTCAAAACGGCCGATCCCAGGTCAACTCCTGGTCGTCGCTCGCCCCTGCGCGTGGCAGCAGCCAGTCGCCGCCGCCGCCCCACACGAAGATATCAACGGCCGCCTGCTAGCCCCCAGAGTCTAGCCGGGCCTTCATTTCGCAAGCGACCAGGTCCCGCCTACGTCACGCTTGGCCGGTCATTGCGCAACTTAAGCGCGCCTCGGTCTCCCCCACCTGGTCACTTGCGCTTTCGCAGCCTCCTCCGCAGAGCAGCGCAGGCCGTTGACAGACCAACTTAGCGCCGCGCAGTAAGTTGCCCATGGCGCCCAAGCAAAAGTCGTCCCAGCAGCTGGTGGCGCCGTCCGAGCGTACGCCGCTCGTGTATGACGCACCCGAGCACTACTCGGACGGAGACGCCGGCGCGCTCACGCCGCCACGCTCGCCGCTGCGTCGCGCCCCAGCCTGGCAGTTCTGGAAGACCACGTCGCCTCCGCACCGCTTCTATCTGCTGATCCTCATGAGCTGCATCCCGTTCGGCGGCCACTTCGTCAAGGTGCGACCCAAGCGTGACCGCGTCTAGACACGAACGAGCAACTTACACTCACGCTGTTTTTCTTGCTACTGCTGGACAGAATGGCATGTCGTCGCTGGCGCAACTCATGCTGGACGACGAGGACTTCCCCATCACCAACACCATGTACGGCGCGCTGCTGTCGGCGGTGTCGGTGCCCAGCATGTTCCTGCCGCTGCTGGGAGGCCGCCTCATGGACAAGAGTGGCCACCGCAGCATCCGCTTCTTCCTGGTCTGGATCTGCGTGGGCCAGGCCATCTTCGCGCTCGGCATGCAGCTCAAGCTCTACTGGCTGGCGCTCTTCGGGCGCGTCTTCTTCGGCGTGGGCGAGGGCAGCGTGGTGGTGGGCGCGCGCGTCTTCATCGCGTCGTGGTTCCGCAACAAGG
>BSXT01002154.1:0-13149 GCA_030267785.1 Phytophthora fragariaefolia | reverse complement strand
TGGTGGAAATGAGAACTGAATTTGAATGTTAACTTTGCCCTTGCCTCCTAAAACTGATATCTATAAAGAGAGGATCTGCCAACGAGTGGTTGGCAGAATCTCTGTCCTAATGCATGCGCCTTAGTGGCAGATATCTGTTGCTTTCTGCCAATAGTAGTCCTTCCTACTATGAATGGTGGCCACACTGCATGTGGCCCACCTGAATGTATCCATTAGTGCGTGTTGCACTAATGTGGAGGTTGCCCGAATGTGTAGCCCCGCTACACCACTTGCCCCGCAACCCATCATCCTCCCACAGCGACCGCCCCTATGAGGTTCACGCCTCGCCTTCTTCGTGCGATTGCATGACCTGAAATTGGTTGCGATCGGCCATCTTGCACTGAAACTCTTGAAGTATTGCTCCGCAATTCAAATCTGCTTCATCCACCCACGTCGGCTCAGCGTATCCTTTCCATTAGACCAGAAACGCTCGGTGCACGCGGCCATACCTCGTACGTATACCCGGTCTCACGTCCACAATCTGATCTGCTTCAACTCGTCTTCGGCTAACGTCGCCTCCCAACTGTCTTCGGGCAGCAAGGTTTCATCGAAATCGAGGCGATCCACTCCATCGGATACGAGCTCCACTTGTGGCCGATCGGGGAAACGCCTAACCAGCTTCAGCTTGGACACATGTACGATCGGGAACAGGCGATACTCCGGCGATCTCGATCTTGGCGGCGTGATCGGCAACCATCTCCGCCACGCGGAAGCGCCCGTGCCATAGAAGCGCAAGTTTCCGAGCGTAACCCTCCTTGACGCGGTCCAAGTATAGCCACACCTGCACCCAGCTTCGATGCCGTGTGGACTAGCTTGCTCATTCTGTTGATCTGCTCGCTGGCGTATGGCTTCTCGTAGCCGTTCCAGGACCTGCTCACGCGCACGTTGGTAGTGGGCCTGTACATGGTAACGCCACCTCCGCGGGTCTCAATCTCGCCGGCGGGTGCTGACTAAGGGCAATGACGCTTCCAACGTCGTCCGAGAGTCCCAACCATGGGCCAGGTAGAACGGCGTATCACCTCGGACACGATCTTGGGCGGTGTTGAGCGCGAACGTGAGACTTTCTGCGTACTCGTCCCTATCCCGCTGATTTGTATCTGCGACATACATATTCACCGAACGGGTCAGGGTCTGCACCATCCGTTCCGCCGTCCCATTAGCTTGTGGGCGGTACGCCATAGTGGCTCTCTGTCTTTGTCCCACTATCCGGTTGAAGGCCCGGAAAAAGTCGGCCATAAACCCGGGTTCACGATCGTGCCTGATAGCCTCGCTCGCGCCGAAGCGTCGGAATATACACTCTTCATAATTCACCGCTATCGTCTGGGCCGTCCAAGAAACGCTCGCATTCGCGATCACATACCCGGTGAACAAGTCGACCCAGACCAGCAGCTCGGTTTTCCCCTTGAACAACTTCGGCAACGACGGGATGTGATCCATGGCCACGATCTGAAACGGGTACGTTGCTTGCAGATTCCCCGGTGACGGGCCTCTAATAACCGGCCGCCCCTTCCCAGTCTCATAGTCGATGCATTCTCTCACGTAGCGCTGAACACTGCGATAGAGGCCCCGCCAGTGGAAATGTGCTCGGATACGTTGATAGGTGCACCTCATTTCCTGATGTCCGCCTTCCAAGATCGTAAGATAATGACGTAGAAAGCCTCAATGCAGGGTCTCCGGCACCACCAGTCGCGCGATCAGATCGCAATCTCCACAGGACCGGGCCGTGGACGGGCAATACAGCAGCAGCCCATCGTCATCCACATCGTAATCGTCAGCGATCTTGGAGCATGCCTTTGTGGCGAAGTGGTTCCGCGAAATTTCAATGTCGCGGGGTCCTCTTGCACACGGCGCCCGAACTGCCGACTAACGGAGGAGGTACTCCGATCTTCCGTGAAAGTGTTGATCCTCACCTTGTGTACCCGTCGGTAGGCTGGAATGCTCTTCGGGTGATCTCAGAAGACGCGCTGGGGTTAGAGCCTTGGTGGCGTGGGTCCGATAGTATGCGGGTATCATGATGTCAACGCGACGGGTTGACTCGGCGGCAACGACGCGAGTGGACATGAACTAATATATGGTTGCATTGACGGAAACGACGACGAAGGTATAATGAATAGTCACGACAGCGGTGACAGTGGTCGAAACGACGCGAGTGACGCGAGTATTCGCTCGCAAATAGACGGCGACCGCATTGATTGACACGAATTGGAGCGCGCACGGTGGACACGATAGCCACGAAGAGAAAATAGTCATGATGGACACGATACACTCGGTTGAGGCGATAGATATCATAGATTTGCCAGACATGGAAGACACGGTAGATACAAAAGCCTCCACAGACACGATAGGCACGTTAGACACGATAGACGCGAAAGTCTCGATAGACGTGATATGGTCGACACAACAAAAATGAAAGACACGATGGCGGACACGATAGACTATACGCACGATAAACGGCGGTCACGACAAACACGATAGACACAATAGAGACGATAGACACGGTAGACACGATAGACAAGATAGACACAGTAGACACGGTAGATACAATAGATACAATAGCCACGGTAGGCACGGTATACACGGTGGACACGATAGGCACAACAAACATGATAGACACGAAGGACACTATAAACACGATAGACGATAGACACAATAGATATGATAGACACGATATAAACACGATAGACGCGATTGCCAAACGCGATAGCCACCGTTTATATATACGTATGTATAATATATATACCACCAAACCCAAAAGGGCCCACCTCCGCTTCGCTCCGGTGGGCTACCAAGTAGTGGAGCGAGCTGGCACAGCGAGCGGAACGGGTTGGGACCTAATTTATACCCACCGCCGCGGAGCGGCGGCGAACGGCTAGTCCCCACAAGTACTAGAGTAACCATCGTGTCGGTCTGTCACCGCTGTCGATTTTTATTCGTGTTCTGATTGGTCAAAACAACCTTTAGCTGCCGAGCGCACCGAAGGCGGCATCCGATCGCCGCCGAGCGACAGCGAGAGCGACCCCGATTGGCCGAAATAGTAGGGTGGACTACATAATCGTCGTGTGGACTGCATAATCGTACTTACACAGGTCTTTCAACTTGCACTCTCTATTTTGCGCCCGGTTGGACGAGATGGATGGCGCAATTTGTCGTTCATAGTGTGGATTAGTCTAAAGATGACACAGAACTGGCGACGACGAAATGGACATAGACGGGGACGTGACATAGACGTGCACACCATAGTATTTACCCCACACCGGTCCACTGACCCAGGATTGGCCGGTAGTCATCTACTCGGCAACCGATAAGCTGATGTCGTAGCTGGGTGGACCACACCAATTCGCACTTAATGACATCACCCCTGATTGGCTAAAATGATAGTTGGATGAGACGCACCACGACGACATAGTACGTCATTTAGGCGACCCGCATAGACTAGGATTGCGACGCGATAGACGAGTGGGTATACGTACGTAGAACCGATAGCAACGGGATAGACAGGCCATAGTATATATTGGCGCTCGGCATTGAAGTATATGCACGGACCATGACTGCTGTGCTCCATAGTATACCACAGCCAAAGCGGGACTGTCGGTCGACATGGGATAGCGGCATGATACGCACGCAAATAATGGTACATAGTACAGTACGATAACATAGTACGTGCTTACGCGGGCCTTCTGGGAACGGATAGAACGACTGTAGACGCAAGCTCATAGGGATGCCATAGCATGTCCTAGGCGAGAAATTGAAACCATGATTGCATAGTACGCCACGACGATAACTGGGCATACGACGCGGGTTAGGATTACATTGCTGTACAACACCACGGATGACATCTCGATTGTACAGTGTAGTACCGCGATGCCGACGCGACGGGAAGGCACGGAGAACAATCAAATAGATAGACACAAAGACCACGCGAGTGTACAGGTGATAATAGGTTGACGTGAGAGCGGTTACGTTGATGGACACGAGAAGGAAGATATAATAGATCGACGCGATGGTGGCCGCAATGATTGACTCGGATTGGAGCGCACACGATAGAGACGATCGCCGCGATAGACTCGATGGTCACGATATCCACAAAGACACGAGAGATACGATAGACTTGACAGACACAGAAGACACGGTAGACACGAAAGACTCCACAGATACGATAGACGGTAGACAAGATAATACGAAAGACACGATACACGGCCGAAACGATAAGCACGGCAGCCGATAGACTCGATTGACATGATAGACACGGTAGACACGGTAGACACGATAGACACGATAGAGACGATCACCACGGTAGACACAATAGATACAAAAGACGCGAAGGACACGATAGACGGGATAGACAATTGATACGATAGACACGATAGACAAAAGATACGAAGGACGCGAAGGACACGATAGACGCGATACGAACGCGATAGCCACCGTATATATACACGCATGTATGGTATAGATACTACTAATACCCAAAACAGCCTACCGGAGCGGGCTACCCAGTAGTGGAGCGAGCTGGCACAGCGAGTGGAACGGGTTGGGATTTATACCCACCGCCCCCCAAAAAACAACAGCCCACCGGAGCGATGCGGAGGTGGGCTACCCAGTAGTGGAGCGAGCTGGTACAGCGAGCGCAACGGGTTGTGACCTAATCTATACCCACCGCCGCGGAGCGGCGGCGAACGGCTAGTCCTAAAGTACTAATTGGAGTACGGTGATGTCCGTCAGTAACGCATTCGTGTGACGCTAATCCGCACTTTTGATTGGTCAAAAATACTTTTGGCTGCTGAGAGAAGCGAAGGCGGCCTTGATTGGCCAAAACAACTTTTGCAGCCGAGCGTAGCGAAGGCGGCTCTGACTACATTATGGGACCACATAAATTTATGTGTTGAACATGAAAATGCACTTCTGGAATCATGGCAAACGTTGCTGCGCTGGCGTAAGGGGTGTTCAAACAGTCGAGGTAGCTGAATATGGACACAAACCGGGCTTCACATGTCGTACATAGAAGTGTGACTTTCATTATGGTGGTCCACAGAGTAGTCTGCCGAGCGCAGCGAAGGCGACGCCCGATTGGCGATTGTGCTGCCAAGCGACAGCGAAAGCGGACCCATTAGCTAAAGTAGTATCATATTTTTACAGAACATTAATGTGGAATACATAATGAGGTCTACATAAACGTACTTATATTTGTCTTTCATCTTACATTCCCTATTTTGCGCGCTGTTACACGAGCTGAACGGTGTACGCTTCCCACCATAGTTCGAATTTGACTAAGCTGAACACAGATTGGGCGACCACAACCTGGACATAGACGTGTACGCGATATGGCCTGCCCAACTATATCATTAAACCTATACCGGCCCACGACCTTGCATTGGCCGACAGTCCTCTACTTGGCTACCGATAGGTTGATATTGGAGTCGGGTGGTCCACACCAAATCGCAGTTAGTGATATGACCGATTGGCTAAAAATAAAGTTCGTCGAGGGCCGCCACGACGGCATAGTACATTATATTGACGATCTGCATAGACTAGGATGGTGAGGCAATAGTCCGGAGGATATGCGTACATAGAACCGATTACAATGCGATAGACAGGCTATAGTATACAATATTGCTCGGGATTGGAATAGGTATTGCATATGCTCAGAACAGGACTGCTGTGCCGCATAGTATACCATAGCTAACGCTGGGTCGTCGTCCGACACATGGAGAACAACACGATAGGTAAGCAGATATGAGTACATAGTACAGTACGATATACATAATATTGCATAGGACGTTCGCAGGATTTATGGGAACATAATGAACGATTGGACGCGAGCTCATAGTATACCATAATATGTGCTAGGCGAGGAAATGAGACCGTCATCGAATAGTGCGCCACGGTGGTAACTGTGCATACGACGCGACGGGTTGGAATAGAATAGCTACGCGACAGCACGGCGGGGTCAATAGTATCAGGTGGTAGGGATGTGTACGCGAGCGATTGACCCAACGATAGCAACGCAAGTGCACAAGTTCTAATAGATAGAGACGACAGTGGACACATGGACTGCCACCTCAACAACCCTACGCTTAGAGGCGGTATAATAGATGTAATGGAATTGACTGGCAAGACGAGAGTGACACAAGTATGTGTTGGCTAACAGTTAGACGGTATTATAGAATCGACTGCGGTCGCGTGGAATGATACAACGATGGGAACATAGGATAATCTATAATATTAGATGGGTGAGGCGCGGGGATATGTCCACTCAGTCATGGCTCTCATAGCATTCCCACGATTGCATGGCTGTACGAAGATACATTTTGGCGTGAATGTTAGCGACACGAATTGGAACGCATACGCTAAACACGGTAGGCATGATGATATACAATGTGAGCTACCCGACAATAATCGATGGATGGAAGAATTAATAGCAGTTGCTAGCGTAGCACACTTGATACTTCCGATATGTGACGCATGGCCAGAACAATGGCGTGGAATAAAACGACGGGAAAATACATCGGTGTGCTCGCGTAGCGTGTGTACAAGTAGTATCTAGCATAACTACAATTATGAAGACCGATAGGTTAACGTTAAGGTGTATAAAATCTGACGTAGTGCAACAAAACGCATTGTAAGCCAACTTCACTTTTGTTATGAATAAGACAACAAAAATAATATTGCAACTATTAATAACAAAACACCAACAGAAGCCCACCGGAGCAAAGCGGAGGTGGACCAGCCCTATAGTGGAGCGAGCTGGCACAGCGAGCGGAACGGTTTGGGACCCACCGTAAGCCCACCGCCGCGTAGCGGCGGCGCACGGCTAGTCCTGAAAAAGACCAATAGAAAACGTGAAAAACCGTTAATTTTTTACCACTTCGTTCCAGATCACTTGTCCTATTTCTTATGCGCGGCTCGGGATTTATCAATATTCAGCGAAAATAAGCATGGTTGGTCTAAAAAAGAAAGCTCGTACCCCGGTGAGTTGAATGGTGGTCTGAGCTCCGTGATCGGGTTAATATTGATGCCGTTGTGGCCAGCAGAGTGCTTTTCGAGGCCAATCACCGGGGAACCTACCAATATGTCGCCCATCCTGCCTCACAACAGACAAGAAGCAGCCCTCAAATCAACATAATGAAGAACAGACGAGACCCTGAACAACTTCTTCCTATCGCTACAGTGCGCTATGGAGTCATGCATTCGAGAGCAAGGGGAGAACACTTACAAGCTCACGCACATGGCAAAAGTAACTCCGTTGGGAGGGAAGACTTCCTTTGACGATTGTCTGCTCTGTGACTACTGTCTCGGTTATACACTGTACGTGCATTTGCTACCCATCACATCATCAGCACATAGTTAATCTAAGTAAATAACAGGACAAGTGATATGAAACAAGCGAAAAGTTGAACGGGACAATTGATCTGGAACGGAGTGGTATCATAGAATACTAAGCTTTCTATAACCTGAACATCAAGGTGCATGCGAAATGGATGACACAATCAAGTCCTTTTCAGTGTGATAGCAATTTAAAAATGTTATTCATTCGGCTCTATCATAATTACTAGTAGTACATAATAATTCCACTTACTCATTAGTAGTCACTACACAAACAATATCGACGAATTTCAGCCCCGAACTACACTACACTACACTACACTATACTACACTACGCTACACTATGCTACACTACACTAAATTCAGCTCACATTGAGTTTAGCAGTAAGCAGTACATTGCCGCCCTGAGTTGATCGAGGGACCCACAATAGCAACGAACCTCCACCCGTACCAGGTAGCCCCAGGAAACCCGGGCGCCAACGATCCAAGTACAGCGTCTTGCCTCCAAGTACCGTTATATTCGACTCCCACGTCACATTTTTTCCAGCTGGAACAGCCACTTCATCAATCTTCGAACCGCCCGATTTGATGTTGACCGTCACGTCCTCCGTATCCACACTCTCAAACGTGATGGTGACACTGCCGTCACCTTTCTTGGTCCAGTTGCCAGCACTGTTGTTGAAAGCCCTTTTCACTGTCTTAAGGCCCAGCGCTTCTTTAGCTGTTCCGTCGTCGATTTCTCCAACATACTGTGTAGGACCACAAATGGTCTGGAAAAATTCGGAAAGCGCACCGCCAATATTCTTCCTTTCCCAAACAGCGTAAAAGGTTGCTACCTTGTCAGCAATTTTGTATGTGTACTGCTCAGCCGTAAGTAGCGTGCCGTTGGTACTCGTTCCCGAACTGATCAGATCATCCATAACAGCCCCAATACCCTTGCGCAGGGTATCACGAGTTTTGTAGGCTGTGGATTCGTCGGACTCGGCAATTAGTTCTCCCATGCAATTGTTCGTCACGGTGGGGATGTCATATAGCGCGAGGTTTGATTTACTCATTGCGACGCGAATATCATCCTCAGAAATACTCGGGTTTTGTCGACGCATTTCTGCCACGGTCATCCACGTGCGATCTAACAAGCGTTTCATGTCGTATCCGCAAGTGGAGTTTGACTTCAGTGCGGACTCCAATGACGTAATGTCCGAGCTGCTAAGGGAGCTGATAGACTCGCCTAGCGTGATATTCTTCATGAAACTCGTGAACGAGGCCCAGCTGGAAACGATAGCAGCCCCATTTGCCAAAACTTCCTTCAACGCAAGCTCAGCGGTGTTCAAAAGTCGGTCTGCGAATTTAAGCTGCTCATCCACCTTAATTCCCAGGCATGCAGCGATAGTAATCGGCAAGTCGAAGACAACGTTGTCTGTCTGATAGAGCATCGTGAGCAGCTTGTCCTGGGCGGTCTGCGGGTCCGAAACTTCGACAGTGCGAATGTACTTCGACAAGGACTTTACCATTCCCATCATTTCCTTTCCACACTTGAACGCAATCTGAATACCTTTGGCCATTAGTTTGAATTGGCCATACAAGTTGTATGTAGCCACGGAAAACACAGCCTGCGCAACGGATGCCACCTTGCTCACGACTTCGAGCGCGCAGTCGTCATTCTGACGAATGCACTCCATTCCGCACTGCACGGGGTATGATAATGGACACTGAGCCCAACACGTTCCGAGCTTGCTGTTGAACCCTAATGGACACGTCTTCGCAATGTGAGACTTGCGATAACACGCTGTATCGGCCGCGGTGCCGAGAGCGGAGCCAATCCAGTTTTTGTAGGTGGACTTGATTGTGCTGGTCGCATTGAGCACGTTACCCATTGTGAAACCCATGCTGGTTCCCGAGCCAGCCAAGGACACCGATGCGTCACTATCGTCGTCGCTGTCGGAAGAATCATTAATATCGTCTTGACTGTCCACAGACTCATCGTCGCTATCGTCACCGACGGTCGCCGACCTAAATGACACCACCGTCGTGTTGGACGTGTTGGCTGTGCCGCTTACTGTGAAGTTGGCAGCCCCCACGGTAGCCAGCGGTGTTGCCGCTGCGTTAGCGTTGAACGTGTACGACTGCGCGCACCTAGGTACACAGACAATCACTAAAATGAAAGTCAGTACCAGAGCTATCCTGGTCATTTCGACTCGCCCTGGAGGCGATGGCGCCGCAAAATTAAGAATGCTGTTTAACCAAACCGCCAGAAATCCTAGCCAAACGCCTCTTTTACGAGCGTCCGCGGCAAAACCATCTTGCTGTACATGACAGGTGGTTACCGTCTCAACCCCGAAAGATTCGTGCTGCTGTCGTCCTGCCAGCAACGCCAAACTTCAGTTTTGTATAGAATCCGTCGTTCCGGCGCAACGACGAATCTAGGTCGGTAGAACCGCGGGCTTTATGATCAACACGATGAACGGCGACGGGCGTGTCTGTAGTCGAAACAACACATTCGGACTCCGAGTCGGAGTGCCTTTCACGAGGCCAGATGGCCAACAAAAGTATCGCACTATTCCGGGACACATGAGTGGGGTTATCCTCGGGATTCTGTTGGCTCGCGCTAATGCTTGCCGAGAATCTGCAGCCACTGCTTCGCGTGACGTGGTAGCCGCGACGGATGCCGTGCAGGATCGGCTCACCATAGATGAGGCGGCTGTCATGGCTCGCTCGGCGTTTGTAGCGCGGTGCTGTAGCGATTTGCACCGATAGTAGATTCGACGTCGAAGTTTGCGCTGCTTCAATCGCCCAAGAAGGTGGTGTGACGCTGCCATCGCTGGTGTCGGTGTCCCTCAACGATTCTCTCACTCTCCGTACGGGACTGCTTCTTAATCCGTCAGCAGTTTCCTTCTTGCATGTACCGGTAACAGCACATCGCGATTATCGAAGCTCCCTGCAATAGGTCCTGCCGTTGTTTGTTGAACCCGCGTCACCAGTTGCAGTGCTGGGGCAGGTAAAAGCGCCTATAGACCATCATAAACTCGTCAGCTGGAACAGGATCGGCGTCAGGACCAGAGCAAACGAATCTACGTGTCTTCTTGCGATATCACTAGAGGCCAACGCCCACCAAACTGCTGGACTGAGAGCAAATTCTAGACCGCAGCCGGCCTACTACTGCGGCATGACGTGATACCTGTGTCATTGCCTCTCTAACGCTGCGAAAGTCCCGCTCAAACTGACAGCGTTTGTCAGACGCTATAATACCTGTAGTGCGTGAGTGACGAACCACAGCTGCGCGATACCTTTGAGACGCTGCTTGCTCAAACGAATTCCCGCGCGACGTGGCGTCAAGTACCGGTCACCCAACTTGTTGTTTGGACGCAGCAGCTCTTCTTTTAAGTATGCTCAGAAACTCTCGCCGCGACTGGCCATCGCTGTAGTGGTTTGACTCGCTGCTTGTGAGATCTTCGTCTTGAGGTGGCTTCTCCTCTGAAGTAGCATTATTTGCATTACTTCCCCCGTCGTCTTCATCTCTAAGCATACCAGGTTGCCTGTGCGACAACGCATCCATTTCATGAGCAAGAAGGAAGTCTCGAATCCCCGCGATCTGGGCTTTTTGTCGTGAAAACAGTGTGCTAGTGGCATGGGGTAGTAGTAGCTCAGGCTTGCTGGCATTCTCGAATGCTCGCTTGAACTTTTTCGACGGAGACGGCAGAAATGTCAGCGAAACTACCTCGGCACTAGCCCCACCAGCAGCACTGAGAGGATCCACGACGGTGATCACAGGAATCAAAGCTGTCTTGTGCGGGAAATAGTTGCAATTTTCCGAGACCGCCACCTGCAACTTCGAAGTTGCAACACGGCATCCTGGACGCTTGAGATCCACTTCACAAGCCAAATACCCAGACACCCGAGCTCCACTAGCACAATGCTTCAGAGCGACGTCCAGAAAATCGTGCCACCGCGAGCTACTCACAGCAACAGCGCAAGTCCCTTAGTGCACAACACTCCCTGCTTCTACTAAATTATAGCGACTCACCGGTGTCCACCGCTTCCTCCGTTACTCGTAACAAGCTCTGCCAGTTCCGGAAGCGGGTAGTCATCGAAGAAGACGCAGTCGAATTGGTTCAGCGTCGGCAGTTGATGCTGCCACGTCCCGGCCACGATTTCCACTCCGGCGTGCGTTGCTGCAAACCGCTGGGCACGCTGCAGCGTCTCCTGATCGCACTCGATGATGGTGTGGCTTCTGGGACGGAACGTCTGGATGTGAGACGCCGAGTACGCCAGCCCGAAGCCGATTTCCAGCACGCGGTCCGACGGCCGGATGCCGAGAGCATCCACGCACAACTGCATGTACTGCTTCTCCCATTGCATCATGACCTGCTGGCCCTGCGAGCTCCAGAGAACTTCCTGCCCGAGCTCGTCGAGACCACGCACGTTGCCCTGCGTCGTCATTTTTGCGACGCCTAAACACTTTTTCACGCATTTTAAACCGTACAAAAAACTTTTTTATATTGTAGTAATTGGGTAATTTGTAAGGCCGTTATTTTGTTAGATATTTCACCTGACAACTACTGTACTTCTTGAAGTACTAGTAGATTCAGCGCAAATTGTGCTGCACAATTCTAACCACTTTAGCTTAGGTTAAGCACTGCGGCAAACTGCCACCTTGAGGGGACTTGGGGATCCACAATAGCAGGGAGCCACCACCAGTGCCTGGAAGACCCAGCAACCCAGCCAGGACGCCATCGACGATCCAGATTCAGCGTTTTGCCTCCCAGAGCTGTCACATTTGATTTCCACGTCATAGTCTCACCAGCAGCCACATCAAACTCATCGATCTTGTCGCCGCCAGATTTGATGTTGACAGTCACGTCGTCGGTGTCAATGAGTACTTTTGAACGTTATGGTGACTGTTCCGTCGCCGTCACTATCGTTGAATGCAGCCTGCACGATCGACATGCTTAAGGCTTTTTCCACATTACCGTCGTTAATCTCGCCGATGTACTCTGTTGGACCACAAATTGGCTGGAGATACTCTGAAAGCGTGCTCGCAACCCCCCAAACATCCCAGATAGCATAAAATGTAGCCGCCTTGTCCGCAACCTTGAACGCATACTCTTCCACAGTAAAATATGTACCGTTACTACTCGCTCCTGACTGGACATGGTCATCCACGACGCCTCCGAACGTCTTCCATATAATATCACGCGTGGCGTACGCCATCGATTCGTCCGATTCCGCAATGAATTCATCCATCCAATTGTTCGTGACGATGGGGGTATCGTTGAGAACGAGATTTGTCTTGCTCATCGTGACGCGAATGTCTGCTTCTGAAATGTATGGGTCTTGTCTGCGTATTCCAGCTACAAGCATCCAGGTTCGGTCGACTAGGTGCTTCATGTCGTAGCCGCCCGTGGAATTCGATTCCAAGGCGGACTTTAAAGACGTGATACCCACACGCACCCACACGCACCCACACCATCGCCAACGCCCCTCGCCATCTCATCCGCATCCGCACACACAGTCTCCGCACTCGAACCCACCCCCGCCGATCCGAACCCAGCCTTCCGCACTTCTAGATCTCGCTCCCCGCACAAAGCTCTGCATACGTCCGCTTCCAGCTCCATGCCGGCGCAGTCTCGCGCTGTCACAACCGCGTATGGTCCTGCAACAGGCCATGCTCAATCGGCACGGGCCATGACGTGAAAGTGCTGCCTCCAGGCTCGGGTCTCCGACCTCCGAGCTTGACTGCACCGATGAACCGCCTCGAATGCAGGAGGCGACGGTCGACAGCGAAACGCA
>BSXT01002153.1:0-41098 GCA_030267785.1 Phytophthora fragariaefolia | reverse complement strand
GGTATCTGAGCGGGTTGCTCGGCGTCGGCGAGATGATGGACGCCAGCTCGGCACAGTCGGTTAGATAATCCCCCGTGCACGCCGACTTGGCCAGCATTTCCTCTCTCGTCGGGTTTAGCAGTCCGAACATGAGCTCGTTGAGCTCCCCTCGTGTCGTCCCGACCGCCATAAGCGGGTGGATCCCGCTGGCTGTCGCCGCGTCCGACAGCGACGATCTCTTGAGACTCTCGCGCATGGAGCGGTCTTCGTACAGCATGACGCCAGCCTTGCGCTTGATGGGCTTCCACCTTTTGCCCGCGACACCGTTGCAGTCCAGGCGGAGACTCTCGAAGTCCTCGATCGCCGAGTCCACGATCCTCGCCGCCACGCTCTCCATGTTGTCCATGTCTTCCTTGGCTAGATCCAACTCGGGGAACGTGCCCGGCGGCAGGCGAAACTTCATGTCGGTGCTGCTTTTCGACTCCCGCCGCCGCAGTTCAGCACTGCCAGAGAGCTGAGGTATTCAATGTCGCTTCGTTCTGTAGTCGTAGCGGTCTTGCAGGTATTTTGATAGTTCACGTGCGATTTGAGCTCGTCCTTCCACTCAACTGAGCTCGCGAACCGGAACCTGCACAGCAGGGGGTGGTACTTGATTTATAAGGCTGAGCGCATCACTTGAGTATTGGAAAGTCGTGTTGAAGTAGAGCTATCAATCACCTTTCACGACTGAGAGAGGCTGAAAGTTCACGACAGAGAGGCTGGAAAACACAAAGCGAACTTGCGGTGCCCATCACAAACTCCGTTTTTGTATGGGAGGGATTACCTGATCAAATACTGTGCGGGTACAGTAAGTACCACACAGGATAATCACAGTGTCTTGCTTCGCCCGTGACATAAACTTTATATTATAAAGATAGGACGTTCTGGTGGGTGCAGTGCTCAGCTCGTTGGAATGCTTGGTGTTGGACCCGCCTCCGCGGAGCGTGCTGGCTTGCTGCGGCTGCGCGACCTCGCTCGACTCTGTGAGTACAACCTGGACTAAGTACAAACGCACATAAAGTCGATATTTTGTAGTAAAATGTCGCCCAGCCTTTTGTTGTGTTTGTCAGAGATTTTTATTGTTTGTCAGAGATGTTATTATGTGTCAAATAGTTTCTCGTCACGACTTGGGTGCGCAGCCACCGGTGATCTTCCAGCACATGGTGCTCTCGTACATGGACAACAGGTTTACCAGCGTCGCCCACACAATGGCGAACACGAGATACCCCACCGTGATCATGCCCATCGTTCGACTTGACCCACCCGTTCGCTTGAGTTCCTGAGTCTCAGCCTTCTGGCGAGGCAGCAGAGGCAGGAACGCCAGGGACAGCAGCTTCATGCCGTAGCAGATCCAGATCGTGATGGTCACGTCACGGCGAACGACGTATGTGTCGGCTTGGATGTCCTTCAGCCACACGTGGAACTGAGCGTTCACGATCTTAGCCAGCGATCGGCCGAATGGAGTGGTCAGATTCGTCGTAGCGGTCAACAGCCCGTACAGGGCACCTTCGTGACCGGCCTCCGCCAGCTCCACCACGACGTACGTGGCAATCATGAAGCGAACACCGTCGGGAAGATACTCAATGACCGGGACACCCAGCCAGAACCACTGGTTGCGAACGACGTCCCAAACAGTGAGCATCGTCATGAACGCGTCAATTGAGAGGGCTCCGCACATTGTGATGATGATGATTGTGCGCCAGTTCCAGTCCAGGCCGTACTTGCCCGTAAGCGCTAGCGTGGTGGCGTAGAAAATCGTGCCGACGATGGTCATCACGCTGTTGTTGAACGGTGTCGCGTGGACCCAGTACAACTTGATGTTGCTCGAAGACACGATGTTGAAGCTGTTGAAGACGCCAGAAAAGAATTTGTACGCCACAATTTGATAGATAGCTCGCTTCTGAAGCATGCCCCAGAACGACGTCATGTACTGGCCAAATGTCGGCTTTTCCGTCACGCGGTTTTCGTGCAGGAAGAACCACGACACGAAAACCAGAGGTGCACAAATAATACCAGTGATCAGCATCAGCTGCTGGAATGTGAGCGAGAAGTCAAAGGTACCAGCGTATTCTTCTCCGTTCATGAAAAAGGCAATGACAGCGGCGCCCACGGCGGTGAACGAGGTTTTGACGGCATACACAGCAGTTTGAACGCGACCGCGCTGCTCGATGGGCTCGCGTTGAGCATACTCGACAACCATAGCATCGGCGGCCACTTCACACAACAGGTAACCGAAGGATGCCAGCATCATGGGCACCACGTATTTTCCAGCAGAGCTTGACGCATTTTCGTTGATGCTGGCAATTTGCTCCGGCGTCCAGTTCTCTTCGTCGATGTTGTGCATGGATGCATCGCCGTAGTAAGGGTCAGGAACGGACATTGCCGCCATGATGAAGAGAATCACGACGCAAAACACCCAACCGATCACCATGTACGGACGACGGCGGTAGCCCAAGATCGGGAAGCAGTCGCTGATCACGCCGAAAAACATCTTATAGCACCACGGAATTTGAACCAGCACGGTTGCGGACACGACGATGGTACCTTCCGCGTTGAGATATCCTTGAAGTACGGGGTAGATGACACCAGGGATGATACCCGCCAAAAAGCCAACACCGGCGTACTGCGCCAGCAGTCCGATGCACTCTTTTGACAGCAAATTAAGCGGTTTTCCTTCGCGCAGGGCGCCATTCTCGAGTTCCGTATCAACGGGCTTTGATGGAGACGCCAAATTGGAGTACACAGAGTCGCTTTGTCTGGGTTTGAGATCGGAGAGCCGACTGGGTCGGTCCTCCAGCACTGCCTTCACGGTGTCATCCGTCACCGTCATTCTTCGCTATGTGAAGCACTCCGCGATAGCAGACCAATTGAGAAATGAGACCTTGGGTCTGTGGCCCACTATCGCAAAAGGATACACACCGGCAGGACCGCGTTGAATCACGACCGGTGATCATCGCCTTCGGAGAAGCTGGAGACGAGCACCATCCGCCACCAATCCTTCGTTAACGTTTGCGTTGGGCTTTTGCGTTGGGACACCGTGCTGTTGATGACAGCGTGTTCGTCGTCGGATAAGCAGCAGAGCGAGGCACTGCACTCAGCTCAAGGTGTACAGCTGCAGTGCAACTTGTAGGCTGCGCTAAGGCAAATCGCTCGGGATCCGTTAATCCACGAGCTGAGTGGCTACGGTCTCGACAACCCAACGCGGGCGCTGTACCCCTCTGCAACGCAGTGCTCTTGCTGGTGAGGATGCCGCGGTAGCTGGGGATAGGCACTCAGGGCTCATTGTCTAATTTCTCGGGCAGCCTTCGTCGGTTATCTGTTTTTCGTGACGATGGGGGCGTCGGACGAGCAGCAGCAGCTCGTGCTCAACGACGACGTCAACGTGGCCAACTATGGCGCTGTTGCATCCGATACGGCGGACCTAGAAGACGAAGTGCTATTGAGAGATGGGCCACCTCCACGTCTGCTGTCGCCCGAAGTGTTAGCTCTGCTCATGCAATACGCCGGCATTGGCTTCATCAACGGAGTTCTCCCCGCCGTCATCTACCCCGTACTGCAAGGGTACCTGAATGCTGAAGGAACCATCGTCGTGTCGGCCACATTGCTGGTGCAGTTGCCATGGTCATACAAATTTTTCCTGGGAATATTGAGCGACTGCTTCCCGATCGCAGGCCTGCGTCGGCGTCCGTACATGCTGCTAGGATGGCTGTTGTGCTGCTGCATGCTCTTCATGATAGCGAGCTTCTCCGAGGCTGCGCCGTACTACGGCGACCCCACCATGCACTCTATTAGTCCTGATCAATGGACGGAAGCGCAACGCCAAAGTATCAACCCTGACGCCCCGGATGCCGCCGGCAAGTACGTGATCCCTATGATGCTCGCTTCGTTCGGATACTTGTTCGTGGAGGTGCCGGCCGATGCAGTGGTGATTGAGTATGCACAGCGCGAGCCCGCGAATACTCGTGGGCGTATTCAATCGTGGATTCATAGCGTTCGCATGGGCTTCAATGCGCTTGGTGCGCTCGTTGTGGCAGTCGCGTTTAATGGCATCGAGTACGGTGGCTCATTCGACTATTCACTGACGTTCCCCGAGATGATGTTCATTCTGGGGTGCATTTGTGCTCCGTTAGGCCCTGCTGCATGGCTCCTCGTTCATGAGGACGAAGTGGCCCCGCCCAAATTTAAGGCATACATGTCGCGCTTCTGGGGTATTTTGCAAAAGCGAGCGGTGTATCAAGTGGCGGCTTATAAGTTTTTCTCGGGTGTTTTTAACAGTTTTAACATTGTGTCGTCGAGCAACATCAAACTGTACTGGGTTCACGCAACTCCGTTTAACGCAAGTATCATGGCCATTGTTGGAACATTTGTATACGCTACAACACTGGCTCTTATGGCACAGCGTGGGTTGCACTGGAACTGGCATATTGCTATCGCTGCAACTGTAATCTTCGGTGTTGTTACTGACGGCATGATGACAACGCTGGTGACTTGGAACATTATTCGAAGCCAATGGTTCTGGCTTGGTGTCCCCGTGATAGGGGATGTCCCTCACGCTATGCGTTTCATTGTGAACAACTATGTCGTAGTGGAGTTAATTGAGAAAGGTTCGGAAGGCGCGTTGTTTGGACTACTCACTACTGCCAATCACGTATCTTCCCCGTTCGGCCGCACCATTGCCAAGTTCATCAACGCACGCTTCCACGTCTGGAAGGACGATATTCTCGCCGACACGTACGAGACCCGCCGAGATGTTACTATCACGATCTGGATCTGCTATGGCATGAAGATGGTGTCGCTGATGTTGTTGCCACTGCTACCAAACCAACGAGCTGCCACGCAAGCTCTTCGCCGCCAGGGAGGTATAAGCAAGCGAATGGGCATGTGGATGGTGGGCACGTTGATGTTTGCTCTTGCTTGGTTAACATTGGTGAACGTGCTAAGCATGAATCCAGTAACAAAGTGTTGGGCGATCACGGGGGGCTGTGCACCTAAGTCCCATCATGCAGATGCTTGGTAACTCGGTAATGCCTCGCTTTTTTCGTATAAGAATCAACGTATACATCATTCTGGGCAGCGTTTTACGTACCTAGCTTTGCTAATATTTTGTCAATACGACCTTTAATCAGCTCGATTTATATGCTGTTGTGTTTTGTAGAATTCAATCATAGATTCAACATTAATTCAGCTGGTAATGAATTTGATGTGATCATTATTGATACAAACAAGTAAGTGAATCATCGTTTCGCCTGTTATCGTAATAAGTAGAAGTAACAAACATCATTGGTGTATTTTATACCTTCCTCTAGAGTCGAGAGTCTCGACAGTCTCCACATCTCCACAGATCGAAAATATATCAGCCGCAAAGAGCATGAAGAGAGCGTAGTTGGACGGTGGGTCTGTGCGATGGCGCATATTTTGTTCGTGCTCGGCAACATTATATCTGTTTTGGTATCCGATGATTCTTCGATGCCATTCAAGCTTACTGTAGTAGTACGTGATTCAGCTAAAATTCCGGCACGGCACTAATAGTGCTGCGCTATTCAAACTATAGGCCATCTTCCAGCACTGCTGCTGAAGGAAAGACAAAGTTATCAGTAACGCAACGAGCGGATCCTACAAATGATTCGAGATGAAAAAACAGCAAATTTACCTCGCTTACTTTCGATCGCAAATGGAATGCAGGTCCAATGCGCCAAAATCATTTCGAAGCTATGATGAAGCCATCAAATGCCTCTATTGGCTTTGTCGCTGGCTTTGATTGTTGACGAAAATACGATGACGTTAGTTACATTATTCATAACCTCCCTTCCAGTGTTTATCGTAAACTCAGAGATCATGCAACGCCAATTTTCTCTGAATTTCCTGACGGCATTGTTCCGGGTGTTGCTCGTATTCAAAGGACGTCCAAGTCGATATGGCAACTCGATCTTTTAATTAATTTTGCAATCACTCAAGTACCGCTTATATCTACCTACAGAATTGCACGGCTTTATTCTCAAGGTCAGCACTCAAATTCAAAAAGTGCGCACTCAAATAGAAAGATGCTCCAAATATCATCGTTTTATTGTCATTCAATATAATATTAAAAGTAGAAATATGTTGAGTGAATCCAGAGGCATTAGGCGCAAGTGCTGTATCATGAAACACCGTGCCGCACTTTTTTGGAGCCCCACTCTCCACAAATAACGTTACTCAAGTATTGTCTCTTCCATGAGATTCTCACGTAGAGGTTGCACGCTTGGTTTAGAAGACAGTCAAGTTTGGGGCGTAATTATTTTAATCGGATTCAGCATATATACATGGACATACCTTCATAATAAGGCATCTCATCTGACAGATTTTTAAATTTGAGCTCGCACTCTTTGAGTTTGAGTGTTGACTCGGAGAATAACGCCGTGCAATGGTCGCCATATAAGTTATGCTTCCAGCCTTTTGAAGGAATTATAGTCGGTAGAATGAATATTAATACCACTACGGCATTCATCACGTCCTCATCCACAACAAACTTCATTATATGTCGCCATCACCAGAGTGGAAACGATGGAACTATTTCTCGTGGAGCCACTTACAATTGAGTATCTCCAATATTTCAAAACAACGAAAGAGTCTGTAGCAGAGACCACCACATCACAAAACTTAGAAAACGATCTTACAAACTTCATTTACGAGGATTGGTGGTATTATAGCTCATCCAGAGCTTCTTCGTGCTTCAGCACGGCTTAGTATTAGGGTACTGTCTTGGAATGTTTGGCCGAGTGTTGGCGATAAGAGGGACAGGTGGCTGCGTATCTCAAAACTGTATGAAAACATGGCTACACGTTCTCGCCGCCATCCTAATCATTTAGTGGTTCTAAAATCTAACTACAGCTATTTACATCTTGGGCATCCCACTTACGACTTCGGAGCACAGCCGCCAGTGATCTTCCAGCACATTGTTGTCGTGTACATTGAGAGCAGATTCACCATCGTCGCCCACACAATGGCAAACGCAAGATACCCCACCGTGATTATACCCATGGTACGGCTAGAACCTCCCGTGCGCTTCAGTTCCTGCGTCTCAGCCTTCTGGCGGGGCAGCAGAGGCAGGAACGCCAGGGACAGCAGCTTCATGCAGTAGCAGATCCAAATTGTTATGGTCACATCGCGACGAACCAAATTGGTGTCTGCCTGGATATCCTTCAGCCACACGTGGAACTGGCCATTTACGAGCTTCGCCATAGAGCGTCCGAACGGTGTCGTCAAATTCGTTGTGGCGGTCAAAAGGCCGTACAGGGCACCTTCGTGGCCGGGCTCCGCCAACTCCACCACGACATACGTGGCAATCATGAAGCGGACACCATCGGGGAGGTACTCAATCATGGGCACACCCAGCCAGAACCACTGGTTGCGAACGACATCCCAGACCGTGAACATAGTCATGAATGAGTCAATGGACAGAGCTCCGCACATCGTGACAATGATAATCGTGCGCCAGTTCCAGTCTAAACCGTACTTGCCCGTGAGAGCCAAAGTGATTGCGTAGAAAACTGTGCCAACGATTGTCATAAAGCTGTTGTTGAACGGTGTCGCGTGGACCCAGTACAGCTTGATGTTACTCGACGAAACGATGTTGAAGCTGTTGAAGACGCCAGAAAAGAACTTATATGCCACAATTTGATAGATAGCTCGCTTCTGAAGCAGGCTCCAGAACGATGTCATGTACTCGGAAAACGAAGGTTTTTCCGTAACTCGATCCTCGTTCAGCAAAAACCACGATACGAAAACTAGTGGTGTGCAGATAACACCAGTAATCAGCATTAGCTCCTGAAAAGAGAGCGAGAAGCTGAACGACCCCGCATACTCTTCCCCGTTCATCAAGAAAGCGATAACTGCAGCTCCGACAGCTGTGAACGAGGTCTTAACGGCATACACAGCGGTTTGAACACGCCCACGTTGTTCAATGGGTTCACGTTGAGCGTACTCGACTACCATAGCATCAGCAGCGACCTCACACATTAGGTAACCGAAGGAAGCGAGCATCATGGGCACTACGTATTTTCCAGCGGAATTCGGGGCATCTACATTGATGCTGTCAATCTGGTCTTCTGTCCAGTCTTCCTCGTCAATTTGATGCATGGCAGCGTCGCCGTAGTACGGAGCAGGGATCGACATCGCCGCCATAATGAATAGAATCGTAATGCAGAACAACCAACCGAGCACCATGTATGGGCGGCGACGGTAGCCAATGATCGGAAAGCAGTCACTGATCACACCAAAGAACATTTTGTAGCACCACGGAATTTGAACCAAAACTGTAGCCGACACGACTGTTGTTCCCTCGGCGTTCAGGTATCCCTGAAGCACAGGGTAGATTACACCGGGAATGATACCTGCTAGGAATCCAACACCGCCGTACTGAGCCAGCAGGCCGATGCACTCCACAGACAATAATCTCAACGGCTTTCCCTCGCGCAACGCGCCATTCTCCATGTCTGGTTTAAACGGCTTTGCTGGCGTGTTGTGGTTGGCGTAGGTTGGGTCATCCGGGTTCCGATGAATGCTGGAAATGGCACTGAGGCGGTCCATGCTGATAGAGTGTTTATTGACATCCGCCATCTTGCTAGTGCTGTGACCGCGCTGAGGCGGGGATGATGTGGCACGAAGCAAGGCAATTCTACAATGAGCTTCCTAAATGTCTGGTGGTGAGGCCACGCGCGACTGGCTAGGTTTAATCCACTTTCTGACAGACTGCCATGCAGCATGACTCAAGCTCGAGATTTCCGACGGCGGCCAGTACATACCGTACTGTACGTCGGCCCGATGATCGGGGTGCGGTGCGGAGCAACATCAATTCTGGTGAAAGGGTGGGTATCCAGTGATTGTTCGCTACGCAATACTGTACGTGGAGCAGGACAAAAGGAAGCAGCGCTTCGTAGCCAGGTCGATGAGCGGGAAACGTGTACCCTACGTCCCGCTTGCTGGCTGTATCGCATGAAATATTTAAGCGCCAGCTTCCCCCTGTAGGATAATAGGGGTAGATACAATCGCGTGGCAACCTGGAGTTTGGACGTCGAGGAATGATTCAGCTTGATCATCAGGTGGCCAACGAGGGTTGAACTGCACCGGTTTCAACCACAGCAAGATCGGTTCCCGCCGATCGGTGCTCCGGCTATTATTAATTGGGATCCATTCGAACAACTTTCGTTGCCGCTCGCCCTGGTCTATGCTGCAGATAACAGCCTGAAATCAACACGCAGCACCACCGCCTGGTGACCGGATACCCTACAACTTATTAACTTCCATAACGTACAAAATTCAATAATAAAAGGTTATAGTTGTAAAAGAAATGAAATGTTGAATATTGCAGCAAATTACAAAATGTTAATAAACTAATATATTCCGGATATAGAGGTAAATGAAAAGTTGAGAACATCTATAAAGAGATCATGAAGGGGCGCGAACACCGCCGGACACATGACAAAACTTGCTTTGATTGGCGAGATGCACGCGTCTGTCCCATCGCGATCGTGATCTTAGTCGAATTTGCTGGCGGGTGCAGACATCGTGGCAACGCATGTGGCTGGCGAATTCATTGGACAGTATGCCACGTCGGAGATGCAGCTTTGATGCTCGGGTTGTCTGCACGTGTAGAGCTCGCATCTGCGTCCAAATGGCTTGAGAGCGGCTGGTGGGACCGATTGGCGACACTTCGTTCACGCTTTTGCAACGCGCCTCAATGGCCGGGTCGGCGTCGGTGGAGCTCTGAGACTCTCAGAGGCTGGACGGCTCTCAGTGAGAGCCGTACAGGCTCAGAAGAGGCCACCCATTTTGCCATGCCCAGAGCTCAACTCGTCGGCGTCACTTCCTGTGCGTTACACGTACACACGACCAGCACAACTGCTGGTGGAGACTAGCCGGGCTCACTTTTCAAGAACCCGCTTACGCCATAATGGGCGTCCGAGAGGAGCGCAATGCTCTCATAACCAGCCAAGGGGATTCAGAGGCCATCGCGGTGGAATACGGCTCCGTGTCCTCCTCATCCACCACAAAGAGCTGCGAAGCCGAACTTGAAGACGGAGCGCTGAGAGATGGACCTCCGCCTGAACTGCTATCCCCTGAAGTGCTGGCTCTGCTGATGCAGTACGCTGGCATCGGCTTCGTCAACGGAGTCCTTCCCGCAGTGATTTACCCCGTGCTCCAGGGCTATTTGAACGCTGAAGGAACTATCGTTGTGTCAGCAACGCTCCTAGTGCAGCTCCCGTGGTCCTACAAGGTGCTTCTAGGAGTCCTCAGCGACTGCTTCCCCATCGGAGGATTTCGCCGCCGGCCGTACATGCTAATAGGGTGGATAGTATGCTGCTGTATGCTGTTCCTGATGGCTGCCTTGCCTGAGGCAGCTCCTTACTTCGGTGATCCGAGTATGCACTTGGCAAGCCCCGACGAATGGACGAAAGCTCAGCGTGAAAGCATCAACCCGAATGCACCTGTCGCCGCGGGGAGATATGTGATCCCGATGATGATGGCAGCCTTCGGGTATCTCCTAGTAGAAGTTCCTGCTGACGCTGTCACTATTGAGTACTCACAGCGCGAACCGACCAACTCTCGCGGTCACCTACAGTCGTGGATTCACAGTCTTCGCATGGGATTCAGTGCTTTGGGAGCTCTGGTGGTAGCAATTGCTCTCAATGGTGTTGAGTATGGCGGATCCTTCGACTTTTCGCTGTCGTTCCAGCAGTTGATGTTCATTATGGGCTGCTTGTGCTTGCCTCTCGGGCCTGCCGCTTGGTTCCTTGTTCACGAGAATGAAGTAAAGCCGCCTCAATTCAGCTCTTATATGTCTCAGTTCTGGAAAGTCCTGCAAAAGCGAGCTGTTTATCAAGTGGCAGCGTACAAGTTCTTCTCGGGCGTCTTCAACAACTTCAACATTGTGTCGTCGAGCAACATCAAACTGTTTTGGGTCCATGCCACGCCATTCAACTCGAGCATTATGGCTATCGTGGGAACTTTTACATACGCCGGTACACTAGCAATAATGGCCCAGCGCGGTCTGCACTGGAATTGGCACGTGGCTATTGCAGCGACTGTCATTTTCGGCGTTGTGACGGACTGCATGATGACAATGCTTGTCACGTGGGACATCATCCGCAACCAGTGGTTCTGGCTCGGTGTTCCGGTAATCGGGGAAGTTCCGCATGCCGTCCGCTTCATCGTAAACAATTACATTGTGGTGGAACTGATCGAGCAGGGCACTGAAGGCGCGCTGTATGGATTGTTGACGACCACCAACCATGTGGCCGCTCCTTTCGGACGCACCACGGCCAAGATCATCAATGCTCGGTTCCACGTCTGGGAGGACGATATTCTCGCCGACACGTACGAGACGCGCCGCGACGTGACCTACACGATCTGGCTGTGCTACGGCATGAAGTTGGTGTCGCTCATATTCCTTCCGCTGCTGCCAAATCAGAGGGATAGTACCCAAGCACTCCGTCGCCAAGGAGGCGTGAGCAAGCGCAAGGGCATGTGGATGGTCGTGATAATCATGGCTGCGCTGGTTTGGTTCACTGTCGTGAACGTCTTAAGCATGAACCCGGCCACCCAGTGCTGGGCCATCACAGGCGGCTGCGAGCCCAACTCGGACAATCCGATCGGCGATGGTCCACTTCAACTATAGTCCTCCTAATAGGTTGTCAAAAAAACATTAGGATGATAGGCATGCATACCAATAACCTATGTTTTTTTCGTGCACCAAAACCCAATCAACCGCCTATTATTCGGGTGGTCATGCTGCGTGCCATCGCGACACTTCGCCCTGCATTGACGCGTCGTGTGCACGGCTCGGCGTTGCTGCTGCAGGGCTCTAATTCTGCTGCAAACCAGCCCAGCTCCTCTCAGGGCAATGATGGAGGTCTGGTTCGACTGGCAAAGCTGATGGCCCAGAAGGGGCTCTGCTCTCGGCGTGAAGCCGAAGCGTACATCCAAGCAGGCGATGTCCTGGTGAACGGCGAGCGGGTGCAGGCCGACTGGCTCAAAGTGCCTGCAGACAGCGACGTCCGCTTGGACTTCCGCGCGCAGAGACACCAGGACAAGAAGGTCACGCTGGTGCTGAACAAACCGTTGGGCTACGTGTCCTCCCAGCCGGAGCCCAACAAGACTCCGGCCGTGCGCCTGCTCACCTTCGAGAACGAGTGCCAGGAGCTCAGTCGTGCCAAGCTGCGGCAGAACGTGGAGCCCGTGAATCTGTGGAAGATGGCGGTTTGTGGCCGCCTGGATGTGAACTCGACGGGTCTGCTGCTGTTCACGCAGGACGGGAAAGTCGCCAAGAAGCTGCTGGACCCCAAGAGCGGCATCGAGAAGGAATATCTTGTCCGCGTGGACCTGAATCTGGACCCGATGACAGATGACATCCGCAAGAAGATTGAAGTGCTGCGTGCAGGTGTGACTTCTGAAGAAGGGATCACTTATCGAGCAAAGTCGGTGGAGGTGTTGAACGCGAACCAGTTGCGTGTGATCCTAACAGAGGGCAAGAACCGACACATTCGTCGCATGTGCGAGCATGTCGGACTGCGGGTTATGGCGCTCAAGCGTGTACGGATTGGAGGGGTGAAACTAGGCGCGTTGCCTGTTGGGCAGTGGAGGTATTTGCAGCCGAATGATAAGCTTTAGACTAGACACGAACGTTTGTTGAATCGAAATGTTGGGCCGGCGCTGTAGAGTGTAGTCAGCTTACTCGAACTCGTGGAGACAGGAAGTATCGATCTATAGATTAGATACGCGTCAATTGCAGAGGTAAATCAACGAACAGCGATACCAGTAAATAAACGACTTACGGCACCTTGTGCTCCTTTGTGAAGATAACGCCTTCCTTTGCCAGCAGTGTACGCTTCTTCTGGATGCAAGGGGAATCTTCCCCTGTTGCGCCTAAAGTGACACATGAAATATCAGGAGATCACTTCATGTAGATCATCTCGTGACTCACTACAGTACAGTGTAGTTGATGCCCTTCATGACGTACCTTGAAACCCACCAATATCTAGCGAAGCCGCTACAACACGATGACACGGCACTTCGGGGGCAAATGGGTTTTTCTGTATCGGTCAGTAACAAGTTAGCCGTCGTAGTCAATGCGATTATGTTTGATTTTTTTTACACAAAGTGTATCTTACGCGTAGGGCCTGGCCAACGCATCGCGGGCCAGAATGGAGTGCCTCCGCCACGCCACCGTAGGTGCTTACCTTGCCCACCGGAATCTGCAGTAAACATGGTTAAACTGGTTGCTCTCACAATAGGGTGCAGCCGCAGCGTTGGAGAGTTCCCACCGTTGAAATGAGCTCGTACACCCTCGATTCTATCCCCGCAGCATCCACAGAAGCTGAAAGTCAAGTACCCGAGGCAATCCAAGGACTAGCAAAGTGCGCAACTTCTCACCAAACTCGGTGATTTGCTTGCCGCGCCACAGAATGTGCTGCGTAGGCTTGGGCTTGCTCTTGGTCGTGATTGCAGGCTTGCGCTTTTGCGTCGTCTGGGCCGGCACTTTCTTCGACTTGGCGTTGCGAAGCGTCATCTCGGCAAATTCGATTGTGTGGAGTTGTTCAGTCCCATGCAGCGTTCAACTTGGCGCCAAGCTGCGAAAGTCGCTCGTGCCATGGCGCGAAAGCCAACGAAGCGTCATCACGACGTCTACAACTTTAACGGCATGCAAGTAGCTCAACACAAGCCAAGGCGAATGGAACACAACCTGGCAATCCTTCGATTACCACGTCCGGTGCCTCCCGAAGCAGGAAGTCTCTATCGCCACAGCGCTTCCTACAGTAGCTAGCTCGCCTGCACCTTCCTGCTCCTGCCCACCTCTGCAGCTGGACGAGAGAGAGCCTAACCAGTCTACCGTCTCTCGACCTCGATCGCAAGGCTCACCCACTTCTTCTTGGACGGGCCCGCCTTGTGCTTCTTGTCGCCGTCGGCGGCCTCGGCCTGCTCGCCGTCCGCAGCGGACACGACGGCGCCCGCGGCGTACTCCTCCTCGATCGCGTCGTCCACGCGCACCTTGACCGTGTGCTCGCCGAGCGTCTTGATGGGCGTGGGCAGGTCAATGCGGGCCACGCCCACGATCAGCCCGTGCTGCTTCTCGAGCATGTCCGAGATGTTCTGCGCGTTCACCTCGCTGTGCAGCTTGACGTCGGCCTTGCTGGCCGTGTGGCGCTTGAACTCCACCACCACGTTGCTCAGGCGGTAGACGATGGCCTCGAGCTCGTGCTCCTTCTCCAGCTGCGACTCGTCCACCGACTCCTTGTCCACCTTGTACTTCTCGCGGTTGGCGTCCGTGGCGTACACCGCCAGCTTCTCCGGGTACAGGAAGTTGCGCGCGTAGCCGGCCTTCACGGACACCTCGTCGCCGCGGAAGCCGAGCTTGCCCACGTCCTCCTTGAGCACCATGTTGACGCGGTGTCTGCGAGCCACAAGTTCACGCGAGTTTTCGTCAGTTTGGCAGCGACTTCGACGGCCTTTTCGCGCATTTTTTTCGCGGCAATTGAGCGCGGACATGTGCGCACGTACGCGAGCGAGCGCGCGAGCAGCGGCTTGGCGTCCTGCGGCCGCTGCAGCACCGCCAGCAGCTTCGTCGTCGAGCGCGCCAGCATCTTGGAGCTCCCTGTGGTTATGGCCATCAGGGCCACAAAAACAGCGTTCGAATTTCAGCCAATCATGGACAAGAGTGATCATTAGTGTGTCGCACATGGAATCGTGCGAATCAGAGAGGGAAAGATACCGAGTACCGGTACAGCACACTGCAAGTGCGGGGGGATGGCGGACCAGCGGCTGCGAGCGATGCGCAGCGACAACGCACGGCTGATGGAGGACAATTTGACGCTGCTCATGGAGATTCGGGAGACAGACACTGAGATCGCTGCGGTGCGCAAGACGCTACTTGCGCTGTGCCGCGAGATGGAGAAGCGCGGGATTCAAGTACCCCGAAACTTTGCGGAGCTGCTCGCGAGTCAGCAAGGCAACCAGAGACTCCCGACTGCAGCAAATGAGCAGTAGACGTCGATGATAATTAAAAAATATATATATACAACAGCTCTAAAATTTACGTGTCAGTGTTTGGTGCACCCTCCCGTGATGGCCCAGCACTTGGTGTGGGGGTTCATGCTCAGCAGGTTTACTGCCGTGGACCATGCTAGTGCTAGCAGTAAAACCCCGACCATGCAGAGACCCATGGATCGACTCACGCCTCCGTACCGACGAAGCTCTTGTGTTGCAGCTTTTTGAGTCGGAAGTAGGGGCAAGAAGCTCAACGAGGCCAACTTCATGCCGTAGCAGATCAAGACGGTGATGGTCACATCTCGACGAGTGATGTACGTGTCCGCTAGGATGTCATCTTTCCGGACATGGAACTGAGCGTTGATCAGCTTTGCAGCGGTGCGACCGAATGGGGTGGCCACGTGGGTCGTAGTTGACAGAAGACCGAACAGTGCACCTTCAGAGCCCAATTCGATGAGCTCGACAATCACGTAGTTGTCGACGATGAACTGTACCGCATGAGGGATGTAAACGATGATCGGAATGCCAAGCCACAACCATTGGTTGCGCACAACATCCCATGTGACCAGCATCGTCATGAATACGTCAGTGATAATCCCGAACAAGGCTGTCACAGCAATAGCTACCCGCCAATTCCAGTTTAGGCCGCGCTGCGCCATAACCCCAAGCGTTCCAGTATACACGAAGGTTCCAACAATCGCCATGATGCTCGCGTTGAATGGTGTGGCATGCACCCAGTACAGCTTGATGTTGCTATATGCTACCGGGTTGAAGTTGTTAAAAACACCAGAAAGGAAATCATATGCGGCAAGCTGGCAGACAGCACGTTGCTGAAGAATTCGCCAAAACTGGGATATGTAGACGCTAAACTTTGGTGGCTGGACTTCTTCCTCACTAACAAAGCACCAAGCAGCAGGTGCCAGCGGGGCGCTCAAACACCCGACGATGAACATCATCTGCGAGAATGACAGCGAGAAATCGTAGGAACCACCGTACTCGACACCATTGAAAGCCACTGCAACTACAAATGCACCTAGCGCATGAAAGCTCATTCGCACGCTGTGAATGCAGCTCTGCAGACGTCCGCGTGTAGTTGTCGGTTCTCGCTGCGCGTATTCAACGACAACAGCATCAGCCGGTACTTCAGCAAGTAAATACCCGAATGCTGCCAACGTCATCGGAATGACGAACTTGCCCGCTGCATCAGGCGCGCTGTGATTGATACTTTTTCGCTGGGCCTCGGTCCATTGGTCGGGGTTGGTCGAGTGCATGTTTGGGTCTCCATAATATGGTGTGGTGTCGGAAAAACTAGCCATCCTGAACAACATGCAGCAGCATAATGCCCACCCAAGCATCATATACGGCCGACGACGATATCCTGCGACTGGGAAACAGTCACTCAAAATGCCGAAGAAGACTTTGTACGACCACGGCAGATGTACCAGAACATTGGCAGACACCACAGTAGTTCCTTCAGCGTTGAGGTAGCCTTGCAACAACGGGTAGATCAGGGCGGGCAATACTCCACTGACGAAACCAATGCCAGCGTACTGCGCCAGCAGTCCCATGACCTCTCTTGAAACCAATCGGGGTGGTTCCCCCACGCGCAGGGCACCATTTTCAAGTTGACGAGCAGCAGAGCATAGAGATGTAACTGGGGCCGGTTTCCATGCTGAGTCGTAGCACACTCCTTTGCTTGATGGGGTTTTGCAGACAACAGGGAGAAGTTGTTGGCGTTCGTCTGCAACGCCCATTTTGAAAGTGCACCGAGATCGCACCACCGGATTTGCGCCCAACCAGGCTGGGTACCAGCAGATGGCAGTCAGTATTGGCCTGTGCCACACGCCTTGCCCTGTTGATCTTGCGTTGTAGAGATATTATTGCCTAAAAGCAGAAACTGCCAAACAATGTAAGTTCTCCCAAAGGTATAATAAGCTATTGTGAAGTTGTGAAGTATGGACGAAAGTCATTGCATCTTGTTTTGTAAGATCCTAAGGAAGTAGTCTCGTGTACACGTTTATATGCCCAGCACTCCTAGGAAGCTGGATACACAGGATGTGTTGAAGGAGACCTTGTCGAGTCCGTCGTCGTACTCCACTTCCATTTCGACCTTACTCATGGCCTCCTTGAATTGAGAATACTCTGTAGATGTGGGTTGTCGCCACGGGCGCTCACCGTTACACCGCCATCGCCTAAGAATCGTGTAATGACGCCTTGGAGCGCCGGCGAGGCTTCTAGCATGACTACTCGAAAGGTCTGGTTGCTCAGTCCTCTCGGCATACCGAGATCTGGCTTTTGCGAATAAGCAAAGCCCAGGTAGGTATCGTTGTAGTATACACTCATATTCAGCACGCCGATACCTTGTAGCCCCATGGCTGAGGGGTTGTTGACCGACGCGTTGACGTCCATCTCGTACCAAACGCCATCACTGCATCCCCACAAATCTATATGCTGTACCTCCGGGTCTATGTCAGCGAAGTTGTTAAAGCCCACCAGATCTAGTGTGCGTTCGAACTTGATGTTGTTGAATGGAAGTCCCCAAGCATGAGCGTCAACTTTTGCGGACATTGTGATTGGCACGGTTTCTTCTTGCATCATGGCCTCGGACATTGCATTGAACGTGTCAACGTCCGAAATTACCATGGTCGTGTTCATGGTCAAGTTGTAGTTTTGTTTGCCCGACATGATGTGCTGGCCCACTACCCCAGCAGTACCGAAAGTCAAGCCGTTGTAAATAGGTGATGCTGTCACCGGGTCGGTAGTGGCGGATGCAGGTACATCGTATTGCAGGTTCACGCTGAAAGTCACATCGATTTCCGTGTCCGACGGAATTTTGATAACGTCCATGTAGTTGATACTGAGCACCATCTTGTCCATGTAGTGCCGAATAATTGCTGGAATGATGGCGAAGTACATTACCAGCAACGCAATGACAAGAAATAAGAGAATTAGCCCGATGATAATGAACCATCGTCTTCTGCGACTTACTCGCCACCGGATGAATTTGACCATCGGGCGGCCATTCTTGTCTAGCGGGATGTCTTCTTCCTCCTTCTTGTTTTCAGCTTCGGGGGTCGTGACGTCAAGACGCAGCGCTGTCTCGTCGTGATAGTGCGCATCCTGCACTGCTGGTGTGGCTGCTGGCGTTCGTGTCTCCTTGTCCTCGTACTGGTTCGAGTCCATGGAACGTTAGTTGCCACAGTCGTCAGCCTGGTAACCTGCTTCAGCGTTAGCGTAACAAGCTTTCTTTTGGCGCGCAGAAACCGAAATGGCGGCTTATCAAGAGTCTTGATTCAGGACGATAGACTCGGTGAGGGAAACACAGGTGCATTGTACCCTGTGCCTCATGGTGTCAACTGCGACAGCCGAGATAACGATCTTCAGCGTTAACCAGTACATGTAAGTAGTATCTAAGTACCTTCCAGGCCCCGGAAACTGCATGCTTAGTGTGTACAGCAACTGAAATAGTAGCTCTTGTACAGTACGTAGTGCTCCGGAATCCAAACAAGGCGTCACCACCGAGGCGCAAAAGAAAGCTCTTCCTAGTGAAACGAGCTCCTCCGGTTTAACGGAACTATAAACAATTTATAAACTTACTTTACACTTTATCCTGATAAATGTTCTTCTTGACAGGGGGTCGTATCCGTAAAAGTCAGTATTTACGTGTACCAGGTTTTGAAATGCAAATCCTGAAGTAGTTTTCCTTGATGACGCCTTTTCCAGACTCGTTCGTGACGATGCATTTCGTGCATGGCATAACCAACGTATAACAAAATGTTGTTGCTGCTGAACAGTTTGGTACGTAATGCAGCAGATGCAACAGACAGCTACCCAAGCGGGGAGCAGTCTATTGTAATGCCTCAAATCAGTGATGGCGAGCGAGGAATGCCCCAAGGCACACACCAAATGATTACTTCGTAGACGTTCTGGAGCTAGAAGCTACAAGGAAAAGTAGATCAGAGTGGTAATGTGTCCGTTTGTTGCAGTGGTCGTCGCTGAGCAAATACGGCATGGCCCTGCTTCACTGGTATCCCACGCAGCCGCTCACACCGTCCTTGGGCTCAAGAGCCTATAAGCTATAATAGCGGGCACTTGGCCTTTTCATTAAGCATACAGTACATGCTGACTCAGTACTTTCCTTTGTATTTTATGAATTCCATTTGATATATGACTGTCCATGACTCCTGGCCCAGGGGGTAACGCGGTCGGTTGTACGTATCGCACGAGCAGGTTTCCCTTACGCTCAAGCAAAGTCGAGCATCATCTCAATCCGTCGACTGTATAAGCGACAGTGACTGGCGGAGGAGCTGCTCGCAGTCTAGTCCAGCCAGACGAGATAGGTTATCGGCTCCGTCGGACTGAGACTGCTCCGACTGATTCAGCTGACAGTGTGGATACAGGTGCATTATGTGGATACAGCCTGTAATCTGCAGGTGCAATATTACGGAAGGCAGCCAGCGGCCCAGCTAAGATTTACTACCTGAGACAACGGAATTTCAAATTGGTATGACAGGAAAGTTCCTCCCCAGCATTTCATATCGAAATCACCACTACGTGGTACCAACAAAGGCGGAAGGTAGAACTTCTGTAGCATCAGAGATGGCGTATACTGTATATCTTGTAAATAGGGTAGGCTATATTATTTTTACGAAAGTAACCCATCTCTCTTTGATCTATACGACCTGGGCGGCAACGTCGTTCGTATCAGGAGCGTCATCATCACTTGACGAAGCCTCAGTCTCACGAGCAGTTTGGCGGTGCCAGGCATTGACAAGTTCCAGCTTTCGAGCCGTCTCGGCGGACTTCGCCTCGTCTTCGACGTCGTCATGGGTCGAAATCATCACATCCTGTTCGTCAGACTCCGAGTCGGCGGTGTCGTCACTGCTGCTCTCCAGCAGACTTTCCTTGGACAGGTCATCCATCTCCACTGGCTCAGCCGCGGCAGTCGGGGTCGAGGAGGACTTGGCACACGGGTTCTTCATGTTCACCCAGTTGAGACCAATACCCAGGAACGAAAGGCCCAGACCCACCGTCTGCTCCATTGAAAGGACGTGGCCAAACAGGATCACCGACAGCACGATGCTCAACACCTTACGGCAGGTGCCGATGATGGCGGTGGTCAGCGCGCCGAACTTGCTGATGGTGAAGAAAATGAAGGCCTGGCCGAAAGCTCCGGTGAGACTGAGCATCATGAGGTTGGGCAGCGACGGCACCACATACTGCAGGAAGACGGGCACCTCGCCGTTCACCACCATGCCCGCCGCGGAGAACAGGGCCTTGTAGATGTTGACGTAGTACATGAGGTCGAAGGCGCCAATGTGGTACGCCTCCATGAACTTGTCCTCCAGCGCGCCGGTGGCGCCGTCGAAGAGCAGCGAGAGCACGAGCAGCGAGAAGCCGAGCACCATGTTGGGGGTGCGCTCCTGCTCGGGCAGGCTGTCGTGGCTGTCGTGGTGCTGCGCGGCGTGGTGGTGCTTCTCGTGGGCCGTGCCCAGCAAGAACACGGCCACGCCGACACACAGCACGAGCACCGAGACGTACTTCTTGAAGGCGTACTTCTTGCCGAGCAGCACGCCCATGACCATGACCGGGATGGACTTGCACGACTTGCCCAGGATGCGCGTGATGTACGACACGTAGCGCAGCGCCACCATGGACGCGATGGTGGAGCCGAAGGCCAGCGCGCCTACGATCACGAGGAAGCTCTGCGGCATGGTGGACGGCGTCTCCTTGCGCGCGCGGCTGAGCCCCACGGCCACCGCCGAGTTGAACACGCAGAACACGAAGGTCATGGACAGCTCGCCCAGCACGCGGTGCGTCGTGATCTTCTCCAGCACCAGGCCGTTCAGCGTGAACGACACCATGATGCCGATGCAGCAGTAGGCCAGCAGCCACACGCTGCTCGGCGGCTTGGCGGCCGGCGGCGGCGCGTGCGCCAGGCCGCTGTCGCGCATGTCCACGACCGTCACGGGCGGCCCCGCGGGCAGCAGCCGCTTGGGCTCCTGCAGCGACGGCGCCGTGGCCGCGTCGTCCAGCGCCACCTCGGCGTAGTGCACGCGCTGCGCGTCCTCCATGCTGCACACCATTCCGCGCCGAGACGCGAGATTCCTTGTGGCGCTGGGGCGGCGTCTGCGGCGGCAGCGGGCGAGGTGTTCATAGACTTTTTGCTCGGCGCTGCGTTGCCCTGCTGCTCGCTGTGATTGGTGGCTGCGATTGGCCAATGGCTGGCGCGAAGGGCCGTAGGTCAGCATAGACCGCGCGCGTCCCAGGAGCCCAGATCGCGCGTGCCGGACCCATTTCGTCCCGACCTGGGGCGTTCGAGTCGGCCAGAGACCCAGTTTCGGCCGCAGAGAGACCCTTTCTGCCGCGACAGGGCCAGTTAGGGGGACGCGCGCCCATCTCTGCGCGGAAACCTCACGCCAATGAGCGGCGCCGCCTCGGCCAGCGCAGGCTGAGGCGAAGTGATGTCTCTGGCGGCAACGGATGGCGCGCGGCCAGGGGACCGCCATACTGGACGCAAGTGGCGGCTCCGGCTTGACGGGGCGCTGCTTGCCTGATGAAGATGCGCGGGAGATTGCGACATCGTGAGCCGCGGCCGCCTGCAACGGCGGCAACCGTGGACCAATGCGACGGCGCTGCGCGGCGTGCTGCTCCTTGCTGGGAGCAGGCTGCTACACGAACCACATGTAGCACTGCGCAGTGATAGCGGTTGCCATTGTGCGCTGTCCTACTTGTCGTTGTAGTTGCCGTTGCCGCTGCCGTTGCAAGTTGCAACCGACTGCTGCCCGTTCAGGATCGAGACGCTTTGGCATAGCCGCGCCAGTTTTGGCGGTGGCGTGCCTGGCAGTGCTGCGCTTCCGGCGCGTGCCAGTGGCTGCCAGTTTGCTCCGCCTCGGAAGCTCCGAGTCGGAACCGCACTCTGGACCAGAGTCTGGTGGATGCAACAAGCCATCGAGTCACGCATTGCATGTTGCAGTCAAGTCAGGTTGAAGTCACTAAAGCGAGTCGATTACGGCGAATCAAACCGTCACTCTCAGGGAGAGGAGAGGGTCTCGCTAGTCGGCACAACAGCGCTGTGTGTAGTGTTGCGCTTCGTGCATTAAAATGGCCAGCGCTTAGAATCAAATCCTCCTCTGCTAAGTGAGCGGCGCTCATTCACATGCATACTGTATCCATTTATAATACATGTAGTTTTTGGTCTACCGGTAGTACAGTAGTAGTAGAACTTTACTCGCTACCAAAGTCGCGCGGTGAACGAGGAAACTCTGAAATTTGGGCAAGCAAGTAAAGGAAACAATGAAAATCTCTTTATGATCAGCATGGTTGCTTACCTCGAGGGTGAAGTTCTCGACTCTAGGTGAGGACTGTTACTGAAGGCGTGAAATACTTGATAAACTTGTGCCAGTAGAAAACAAAACGCAGCAGATAGCTCGAACTCCCAGCTCGTGCTATGCGCGAACCCAAAAACCGGGGGCATGAACCCCACTCCGCTTAGCGCGAGATGTTTTGTATCGAATACTCGCGGATTATTGAATCTCAACAAGATCTGATTGAGGGTTCTGCGTTAGTTTTCCGCACTCATCCACGACATGTTGTCGCGAATCTCCACTGCTGTACTAGAGATTCGCTCCCCACATGCCAAACACGACGCTGGTGACTCTGAAAAGAAGAGGGTGAAATTCCTTTCCATTCTTTGATATGATCAACAAGCCCAAGTACACTTGGAAAGAAGTACCAACTCTTCCGGCGGGATCGCCCAAAAACTTCGGTTTTGGTCAGGTCATTTATAGCAGATAGTTTCTAGATCATGTCCCTGTACAATCCCGTAGCTGGGTCGTTGCAAAGCTATTCGCAGCTTGGAGGTGGTCTGCTCCTGGGGGCTCACTGCTCATTTACGGCGCCGGTTGGAAAAGAAAAAGTCATCCAGTACGTGCTCAAGTGCAGAAGCAAGGACAACGCATGGCGTCGACATCTGTACTGCAGCACTTCGAGGTGTATCAAAAGGCTCGAGTCACGTTCGTCCAGGCCGTGGCGGAGGCTGCGACTCGACCGCAGAATATCGAGGTCATGCAAAATGCCGGCGTGATGCAGCTACTTCGCCCGCTACTTCTCGACAATGTACCGAGCATCCAGCAGTCTGCAGCACTGGCGCTTGGACGTCTCGCCAACTACAGTGACGACCTTGCTGAGGCTGTGGTAGGAAACGAAATTCTGCCACAGCTTGTCTATTCCCTGTCAGAGCAGAACCGTTTCTACAAGAAGGCCGCGGCTTTCGTTTTGCGCGCGGTGGCCAAACATTCCCCAGAACTAGCACAAGCAGTTGTGGACTCAGGCGCGCTGGAATCGCTGGTGCCATGCTTGGAGGAGTTTGATCCGACAGTCAAAGAAGCAGCCGCGTGGGCTATTGGCTACATTGCACAACACACCAGTGAGCTTGCACAGCACGTAGTGGACGCTGGTGCAGTTCCCTTGCTTGTACTCTGCATTCAGGAGCCGGAAGTGGCGCTCAAGCGCGTAGCGGCATCTGCTCTTAGTGACATCGCCAAACATTCGCCGGAGTTGGCTCAGGCAGTCGTCGACCCGGGCACCGTGGCGTACTTGGCTCCTCTGATCCAGCACCCGGACGCCAAGTTGAAACGACAAGTGTGCAGCTGCTTGGCACAGATTTCCAAACACTCAGTCGACCTAGCAGAAATTGTGGTCGAGGCTGAGATCTTCCCTAACATCCTCTACAATTTCAAAGACATCGATCACACTGTCCGCAAGAACGCCGCCACCTGTATCCGCGAAATCGCCAAGCATTCCCCAGAGCTATCGAAGCTGATCGTGAACGCTGGAGGAGCTTCAGCACTCGTCGACTACGTCGCGGAAGCATCCGGCAACAACAAACTTCCAGGCATCATGGCGATCGGATACATTTCGGCGTTCTCGGAAACACTGGCGCTTGCTGTGATAACTTCCAAGGGAATCACTCCGGTTAAAAGTGCGCTCATTTCAGAGCCTGAAGATCACATCAAAGCCGCGAGCGCTTGGACATTGGGTCAAATTGGACGCCACACACCTGACCATTCGCGTGCGGTAGCTGAGGCCGACGTGCTTCGGCACCTGCTAGCTTGTATGGTTCATCCAAATAGCTCTGATGACCTCAAGATCAAGTCCAAGCGTGCGCTGAAAAGTATCCTTGCCAAGTGCACTCATCTGCAAGCACTGCAACCGTTGCTTCGTGATGCACCTGTAAAGGTACAAAAGTATATTCTAAAGCAGTTCGCTCAAATGCTACCGCATGATTTGGAAGCCCGGCGGTCCTTCGTTCAAAATGGAGGTTTGGAGCTACTGCAGCAGCTCAGTGAGGTTGCTGGTGGCAAGCTTACAGAGTACATTCTTGAGATCAACAACTGTTACCCTCCCGAGATCGTCGAGTACTACTCGCCGCACTACTCCAAGACTCTACTGGACAAGCTTGACGACTACCAGCCCCAGGTGCGGTGAAGTATTGGTAATCTTGACGAACACTCGTAGTACTGGTGTAACGTACTTTGGAGCTGTGCCCCGCTTTACTGAGAGCCTACCAGTATACTTTATATGCAGTAAGCATTTGTGTGTGTTTTCACTCGCGTTATTTACATTACAAGGATTCGTGCTAACCCTTCAATCGCCCCAGCTCCGCTTCCAGTAGTGGCTTTGGTGAGGGCATTGTCAGACTTGGTAAGCTTCGCTGCCATGGAAACTGGCGCGCCATGGACACTGACGCAAAGCAGTATCCATCAGTTGCAGCAGTCGCTGACACAAAGGCAGCCCAGGCTGGGCACAATGGAGAACAGCTTCATCTCTGGCACGGCGCGTCCATTGTACGGAAATACATGTACATGGTACCTGAATTCTAAGATGGTTCCGCAGTATTGAAAACATCGTGTGCGCAGACTGCTTTTGATTTATTGTTAGTGTCCTGTTGAGATAGAAACACCTGCTGACACCGTCATCAAACATCATGTAACACAGTGAACCCGTTACGCAATGCGGTCGGGATCTTCAATACTGTTCTTAAACACAGGGTTTACGATTTCGATAAGGAACGATATGTAGACGAGCTAATGCTTTAAAAAAGTTAGCCGTCCCCAGTGACGTTCAATACATCTACTTATAGTACAAGTGAATTGAAGAAACCTCCTTGAACGTGCCACTCTTGTCCGGACTCCGATCGAGGCCTTAAGCTTTCTTGCGATCCACGCGCACCAGATCGGATCTCGAGCGAATCCTTGATGATGCTCGCACTATGACAGGTTTGACATAGCGAAGCCAAGGGATACAAGGGGCATCATCTGCGTCGCTGAGGCAGGACTTCTGTCAATTGCTCACAGCTCGCTGCCTGCACGATCGGCTCTCATTTCCACTTTTGCGCCGTTGGGAGCGGCCTGGCCTCGCCGAGATAAGGCGACACAGCGAGACGCAAATGACCCCGAACCAGTACGGAGACAGCCAAGTGCGCACACCCACAATGCAGGACACGCAGTACCATGACGACACAGCACTCCATGTCGAAGTCACCACCCCAGATGTCGACAAGAAGGACGACGAAGACGTCCCACTGGACAAGAATGGCCGCCCGATGGTCAAGTTCTTCCGGTGGCACATGAGCCGTAGGAGGAGACTGTGTATCATTGGCGGGCTGGTGTTGCTATTACTCCTCGTCGTGCTGCTTCTTATCTTCCTGGTCATCGTGCCCGCTATCATCCAGCACTACATGAATGAGGTGGTGCTGAGCATCAACTACATGGATGTCACCAAAATTCCGTCCGACTCGGAGATCGACGTGACATTCAGCGTGAATTTGCAGCACGATGTGCCGGTCTCGGCTACTACTAAAGCAATGACGGCCTCTCTGCTTTGCGACGGCGTGACGTTTGGCACAGTTGGAATTGAAGCGCTTGACATCAAGTCCGGCAAGCAGAACTATAACTTGACCATGGATACGACAATGGTGATCTCCGACTTGGATGGGTTTAACGCAATGGCGGAGGCTATGATGCAGGATGAAACAGTCCCGATCACAGCCAAGGCAGAGGTCGACGCTCACGCTATGGGTCTTTCGTTCAACAACCTGAACTTTGAGCGTACATTGTCGCTGGTGGGTTTCAACAAATTCCAAGATCTGGACCCGGAGGTGCAACACATTGACTTGTGGGGATGTAGCGACGGTATTTACGAGATGGACGTTAACGCATCGATCAACAATCCATCAGCCATGGGGCTACAGGGTATTGGTGCACTGAACATGAGTGTGTATTACAACAGTAGCTACCTTGGCTATGCTTACTCGGAGAAGCCGGAGCTGGGTATGCCGCGAGGTCAGAGCAATCAGACTTTCCGTGTCGTCATGTCGGAGAGCTCATCGGCGCTCGAGGGTGTCATTACAGGATTCTTCAGCGGAGGAATCGAAGTGAACGTTCGTGGCGATAATCCATATTCGACAGAGTACACTCAATTCAAGGAGGCCATCAGCAAGGTCAACATGACCGTGGAGTACGACGACGGACTTAATGATGTATCCTTCAACACATCATGTGTGTCCAGCTTCCTGACTGTACTGGGCTACTAGACATCGACCAATAATGTAGTTGACATTTCCTCTAGCAGCAAGATCCCATTGTCACATCGATGCATAGGCAGCATCAAGGTGTCGTCGGCGCCTAAAACGTAATGTAACACCTGCAATACAGCTCAAATGCCGTTGGGATGGAGCTCATTAAATGAGCTCAAATTTCGCGCCCCCGTACTGGATCGAGGAGCCAGCGCCGAAGGCATTTCGTTTCAGCCTCGCACTAAAAGTGGACAAGCCAACAAAGTGAGCATGGAGAGAAGCGAGCGACCTTGTGCATGGTGCGGGCCGCTTATATTTCCCATTTTGCGACTTGCCGCGACGATCGAAGATCAATCGCGACAGGCGCCAAGGGACGACTATGTCTAAGGAGCACGAGGCCACGGAGGTAACGTCGCCCAGCACACATATGGCGTACCATGAACCAGCCTCCGTGCAACTCAATGTCGCCGGTGTCAGCCTAAAGGAAAGCGAAAGCCTCGACGCAGGGCTCGAGCGAGATGATAAGCCACTAAAAAAGTTCCTGTGGTGGTACATGCCCAAGAAGCAGCTGACGCTGGTTGTGGTGGGACTTGCATTGCTGCTATTAGTCGTGCTCTTTGTAATCGTGTGGTTCGCCATTATCCCCGCGACCATTCGGCACTACGCCAGTAGCGTGCAGATGACTCTCAATTACATGGATATCGTGAATATACCGGACAATTCGACGCTGACGGTGGACTTGAGCCTGAACATCCAGCACAACGTGGGCATCGCTGCAACAACAGGTAATACGACAGTTTCTCTGCTTTTTGGTGGCGCCATATTTGCCACGCTGCCCTTCCCTGGTCTAGATATGAAGACCGGGTCGCAGGATTATAATATCACCATCTACACCGACATGTTCATCACAAACCAGAGCGCTTTCAACGCTATGTCGGACGCTCTCATGAACGAAGCTGAAATTTTGTTCACGGTTACCGCTTCACTCGATGCTCGCGCACTAGGAATATCATTCAGTGGCCTCAGTTTCAATCGGGAGCTTCCGCTCGAGGGCTTTACCGGATTCAGTGACCCAGAGCCCGTGATCGAGAACATTGAGCTCACTACGTGCACCTCGTCGGAATACCTGATTAACATCAACGTGACTCTTGACAACACGGCGCGCATGGGGCTGGACGGTATCGGTGCTCTTAACATGAGTGTGTACTACAAACAAGACTACCTGGGCTATGCGCTATCACAGAAGCCCGAGCTAGGTATTCCTCGTGGGGTAAACGCCCAGTCCTTCCTCGTCACTGTGAACGCCAACACCGTCTCTATTACGAGCATGATGTTGACGGCCTTGACCGGCAGCGCACAGTTCTACATCGTAGGGAATAACTCGTACGTGACGACTCACGGACAATTCATCGAAGCGCTGAGCAACGTCAACATGAGCGTTCCTTCGAGCAGCGGGTCGTTCACCAATTTAAACATCGGCCCATCTTGTAGCCTCGTGTCACTATTGGGGTAGACTATTTTACTGTTTTGTGGAAAACATTGAATCACGTCGAAGCAGTATTCATACACGAAATCCAGACAGCAGAAACCATACTTCACGCTATTTCAATATTATTCTGTCTCGAATGTTTCCCTTACAGTAATTCCCAAACTACATGTGTACAGACAAACCTCTCGATATCAATAGCGTCGGGAACCCACTTTTTATTTCTACTCGGAGGTATTGTTACTGAGAGTTGTGCCCATTTGTAGGTATAATAGTTTTTCAATTCACTGGCGGAGCTCATTAAATGAGCAAATTTTCACCACTGCTTCTCTTCTGCTCGCGATGATATCCTCACCTAAGTGCCCCCGGTCCTGTATCAGGCTCCCAAACGCCTAGCGGTTGCAGATATGCCATCACCGCGAGGAAGAACCGTCGATTTACAGACGGAACTCTCCGATTGGGCCTATATTGTTTTAGCTCCCACGCCGACCGTCGCAAGCAACTAACTATAAGCCAGATCTTCAAACAAAGAAAACATCTAGAATCACTTCCAACTGAGCTGCTTGCCACGAAGACCCGCCGCCAAGTGCGCTTTCCAGAGCTGGGTTCTGTGTTGGCAAGTTGTGTCTCCTGGTGTGAGGAAAAAGACCTGCTTCTCCAAATGGTCAGTTTCCTATAGCTAAGCACCTCGAAGTATCAATATTTGGGACCTCGTATCACTATTCAGTATAGAGAGGACAGAAGCATTCGCTTAGATTTGTATGTGGAGCCCTTGTGTCCGTCATCGGGAGCCCACATTTTATCAGTGTTAGGGATGTATTACTGATTGGGATATCGATCTCGAGAGGTTTGTCTGTAATACACGTATATGTGCACGCTTGCTGTGCACTCCTCTCACGCAGGCTCTTGGACGTGCATACATCAGCGGCCTGATTGAAACACGACAATTATCGAAGGATCGATGTGCGCATCGCTGGTGCTATCCGTGGACGACGGATGGAATTCATCAACACGCAGTCTGAGGCATGTTCGTGGTACTTAACTCTTTCAGTACCACCCACTTGCTAAGTACACCATCGGACAGCGCTGCCCTCGCCACGGATGTCGGCGTGCATTTTATAACGTGTACAGTAAATTACCATACACACAGGCAAAAAACATGTTTGTTTCATGCCAATCGTGACCGATACTACAGTATAATTTTTGAGGGGTACTGTATGAGCTGACTCGGGGATATCCCGGTGCTACGTAGAAGCTGCTCCTGAACACTGCAGAAGCCGCACGGATGAATGGGGACGAACTGACTTTTATTACTACAAGCCCAGCTCGCTACGCTATAGCTATCGTGGTCTAATACATTGCATTCCTAAGCGAGAAGCGACAGGATGTTGCACGAGGTGTTGAAACCCAGGCTGGAGAGGCCGTCCGTGTACACGATGCTCATGTTGACCTTGCTGATGGCCTCCTGGAACTGCGTGTACTGCGTCGAATACCCGTTGTCGCCTGTGATGTAGAACTGCGCGCTGCCGCCCACGACGCCCAGGGCCATAGTCTTTAGCGCCGTCGAGTCCTGTGGCACAGTGGCACGGAAGAGCTGCACGCTCTCGCCACGAGGAAGACCCAGCTCGGGCTTGAGCGACTCGGCGTAGCCCAGGTAGCTGTCGGCGTAGTATAGACTCAGGTTCAGGGCACCGATGCCGTCGAGCCCCATAGTGGCCGGGTTATACAGGGTCACGTTGATGTCCATCTGGTACACATCGTTCGTGCAGCCGAACCAGTTGATGTAGTCGATCTCCGGGGCCGGGTCGCTGAACTGGTTGAAGCCGTTGATGGGCAGCGTGCGGTCGAGGTCCATGCCGCCGTAGGTCAGGCCCAGTGCGTGCGCCTTAATGGTGGCCTTAGCGCCTAGCGACACTTCCGCTTCCTCCACGAGGCCCTCGGCCATGAGGTTAAAGGTGTCGACGTCCGTGAGCGTGAGCGTACCATCAACTGTGAGGTTGTAGTTCTGCTCACCCGTCTTGATGTCGAGGCCCGGGATGACCACTGAGCCAAACGCCACGCCGCCGTACAGCAGCGAGGCCGTGATGTCGTCCGTGGTGGCGGCGATGCCAATGTCGTGCTGCACATTGAAGCTGAGCTCCACGGTGAGCGCCGAGTCGGAGGGCACGCCCTTGACATCCAGGTAGTTGACCGTAAGCTCCACCGAGTTGACATAGTGCTGGATGACGGCCGGGATGATGGCCAGGAACACAACAAGCAGGATGACGGCCAGCAGGATGATGACCAGGCCGCTGATCAGCAGGATTCGCTGCTTGCGGGTCATGTGCCACTTGAAGAACTTGACCAGCGGGCGGCCGTTCTTGTCCATGGGCACGGTGGACTCGCCGTCGTCCTTCTTGTTCTCGGCGCCGGGTGCCGACACGTCGAGGCGCAGCGCGGTCTCGTCGTTGTAGTGCGCGCCATCGGCCACGGGCGTGTGCACCTTCTCGGCGTACTGGTGCGGAGTCGAGCTCATGCTAATCGCTGCTTGTGTCTGAGGGAGCAGATTGCAAAGTGACCAGCTCAGAGGAGCGGCGAGTTGTGCCTCCTGCTGCGAGCGACCCACAGCTGAGCGCGGTCTCCGCTATGTCGTCACCTGTCAAAGCGTGTCAACCTGCTCGTTGCCAACGCGGGAACTCAAGCGGGATGGGCACCGATTCTTTGAACCTGCGATCAGTAATATTATAATACATGACGAAGAATCTCATCATGCAGACTTTCAGATACCAGATGCTTGTGAAGTTGTATTAGTATGGAGGAGGTCAAGCACGATTGTGTGGGAAATAACGTGCATCGCGAAATGCAGGGTCTGTACGCGTGGAAGCGGTCTCCAAACTCGCAGATGAGGCACAGATCTCTGATGTGGCGGATGCAACACCGAGGAGGGATTTTCAAACTCGAACATGCAGGTCGACAGTGTTGATTAAACATCTCGCAAAAGCCAGTGCAAGCACCTGACACTGGCAGTGGCAAGCTGAGCGACACGCGGTGCTGTCGATGGCCATGCTCGGCGCTATTTGCTCGATAATGACTCGATATTTGCGGAATTGCTAGCGACTCGGCTATCCAAACATGAGCACACAAGCATTTGCAACTAAATTTCTTTCTGCGTAGATCTCAACCCAGACTCGAGTCTCTTTTGCGGCCACCATTGATGGCCCGCGAAGCAGAACAAGGCTGCGATCAGATCAGTCTGGCGAGATGCTCTTCTCACTGCCAGTATGATATGCTTTCTGCTCGACCTGTGAGTCACTGGCCGAGCAGAAAGCATATCACGCCGTCCAAACGGGTTTTGATCAGCATAATATAGCTAGCGCTGTTCCTTTCATGACGGCAACATCTTTTGCTTGTTGCTCGATGGGCAGCAACCTGTTGCCAACAAGTCATCACGGCGTGGCTCACCACGAGCCGCTCCTCGGACCCACCGAATTGATGACACCATCCTGGCCGCATAAAACCCCGCGGCGACGTCGATAAAACCTCGCCCCGACTTTAGCGGTCCTGAATGCAGTCCCACTGCTTGCGTTACTTACGCCTCCACTTGTGTCCAGTATGTGTCACGTCATCCGTCTTATTTGTCCGTACCTCGCGACGTCACTATCCGGATCACCCACTCATTCGTACTTAGTACGAAAGCACTGGTGCTGGCCGGTCATCGCCGCGCATCTCTTCGCCTGCCATTTGACTGGACGGGTGCCCGCCGTGCCGCAGCCGCCAGGAAGCTCCGACCGCGACGCAAGATGGAGGACGAGAAGCTCATCCGGCTCCATGACATGCTCTCGAAGCTGCGCCCGGGCGGCAAGAAGGTGCGCGGATTGCGGCGATTGCGCGTCTTTACATGCAGCCTGACGGGACGTGCGCTTGCGTGCTGGATGTGCATTTCGTAGGGCGGCCTGGGCTTCGCGTCGCTGGGCGGCAGGAAGGGCGTGAAGCGCTCGGACGGACTGCCCAACAACGGGCTCTACTCCATGTTCGTGCGCCAGGGAGAGGGCACGTACCAGCACAAGCACTGGGAGGAGGACAAGGAGGAAGGCGAGGAGCAGCAGGCGAGCGAGAAGAAGGCCAAGAAGGACAAGAAGAAGAGCAAGAAGAAGGACAAGAAGGAAAGCGACAGCGAGGATGAAGCGGAGGAGCTCTCCAAGAAGGAGAAGAAGCGCCTCAAGAAGGAGAAGAAGAAGGCCAAGCGCGCTGCTGAGGAAGCTGCTGCCGCTGCGGAGGAAGACAAGGTGTCCAAGAAGAAGAGCAAGAAGCGCAAATTGGAGCAGACCGAGGAAGAGCCCGCTGCTGTCGAGGACGACAAGGAGGAGCCGGCCGTCGTCAGCGCCGAGGAAGAGGCACCGAAAAAGTCCAAGAAGGACAAGAAGAAGCACAAGAAGCAGAAGCAGGCTGCCGAGGAGCCCGAAGTGGAGGAAAAGCCTTCCAAAAAGGAGAAGAAGGAGAAGAAAAGCAAAAAGAAGAAAGCCAAGCACTCTGAGTAGAGCGTCTCCAAGGCTGAATGGTGGACTGCGCACATAGAGGAGAACGGCGCAGGCAGACTACGATAGCAAAATTCACATTGCATATTGGCATAGCAACTTTGATGTTTGCGCGGTATAGATTCTCTGTCTACGGTGGTGCAGGGTGGCATGTTGCGGCCTTACTTCCTTGACTTGGATTGCGTCCGATAGGCCGATGCGATTTCTAAGAGCATACTAAGGTGCATCACGCGGTCCTCCAGGGTATCAAGCTGCTGGAATCGGTCGGCATGGAGTTGGATGACAGTCCAGCCCAAACGCTCGAGGTGCCGCGCCTTCAGGTCCCCAAAACCAAAAGAAACAGGATCCTTGTCTTCTTCTGCCGGCTCCAGTGCCTGGTAGCAATCCGACGGATTGAGCTCAATCGCGATCTTTTGCTTCGGCGCCACCACATCAAGGTGATAGCCTGCTTCTGCAGCAAACGATGTCTCGTTTTCAAGCCCGATCTCGTCAAGAGCACTAGAAACGAGGTGGTGCAAGCGGAAGGAAGAACTCTTGCCCTTTTTCTGATGGGCATCGAACACGCGCTTGCATTCATCTTCCAACGCCGACGACAGCCGGAACTCGCTGGATCGATCGTTAAGCTCGCAGTCGAGATGAACTTGGTACAGCTTAGACTTCAGAACACGCAGCTTGAACGGCGGCATGTTCAGTTTGTCCAGTGCTCCCGAGTTAACTTCCTCGAATGTCCGACGAAACAGGGCATCGTCAAAGCACTCGACGAATAAAAAGGACCGAGCCAGCGGAACAAGCACTTCTGCAGCTCGCTGCTTGTCCTCCACACAAGTGTTTTCGTCGTTCAACTCAGCCAAAACCATCTTGCTCGCGGCTTGCAAAGCCTCCAAAACCCATTCTTGTCTGCGGCTCTCCCTCGGCAGCAAATGTGCAATAGCTGTGACAACCATGCAAGCTTCGTGCGCATTAATTTTCGAGTTCTCAGTTTGCAGCATATACACGGTCTGGGCTGCAATCGGCCTGGTAGTCGGAATAGGTGAATTAGCTGACAACCCCACACAGCAAAATCATGATCCTTTACGTACTGCAAAATTGAGGTTCGACCAACGCCGAGGCGCATGAGCGCGGTCGTCAGATTGGACAGGGAGCTGCCCGTTTTAAAGGCGGCAATGCCAAAATTCACCAGCTTCTCAGTCTCATCAATCAACTTCCAGAACCTGCTCACAGACGAACGGCATCAGAAAAGAAGACAGATACTACATTTCCAACCCAAAACTTTTACCCACCTCTTGGTATCCAATGCATTCGGCTTAGCTGACCATTTCGGGAACAATGCTGGCGACGGGACTGCGAGTAGGTCATCTTCTGGCGCTTCCGATTTGCTGGAAGTATCAACGTTGTTCACTGCCTGATGATAACGATAATCACGTTCCCAAGAAAGCGATTAATATCCCACCAAAATTATCAGTAGAGCAGCGCTAAAGACAACGACCCATACCAGCAGATTTGCTCGTGTCGTTTTTGTCGCCACAAAACGGCCGGCGCGATCAATTGCCGTTCGTATGTTGTAGTGGTTCAAGGCAAATACCTGTAGAGCGGTCACAGATATTATATCAGCCTCAAGTTCACCCACGCTATCCTTACTCCACGTACATTCTCATCCACCATGCGCAGTAGCTCCTGCAAGTCCTTCGCCATCAGTAGTTTGCGGTTCAGCTTGGCGTTGTCCGACGTGTACACCTGAATATTGTCCACTCTGCGGATCTGCAGCAAGTCCTTTAGCTTAGGCTGCGTCTCCGCCATCAGGATGAGCTCCGACCACATTGTAAAGCTCAGCAGCGACGACGGGTAGCCCGACAGCGAAATCAACGGCGACTGGTCCTCCGGCATCTGCACCGCGACGCACGACGCGCTGAACAGCACCTTGTCCGACGCGAAGATCCGCGCCAGCGTGCCGACCTGGTAGTTGCACTTGATGCACAGCATCTTGTGCTTCCTCCAGTTGGACGTCTCCTCCTCCACCGAGTGCTCCGGGAACAAATGCTTGAGCGGTTCGTCCGTCGCGCTGGATACGTGGATCCCGTTCCTCCTGATGTGTCAATCCGCGCACCCACGAATTAGTCGCCGCTCTCCTCGTAGTACAGGAATCCAACCCCCAATCCAACTAAAACCGCACCATTTGAAGAAAACGAGGTCCTTCGTCGCGCTCAGCGTCGTGTTGCACTTGCCGCAGACCAAGCGCGGCGTGGATTTGTCATCCGTGTCATCCAGCGCCGCGGACTCGCTGGGCGTCGGGTACGTGGCGCTGAACGAGAAGTCGCGGCGAGCTGGCAGCGCGTGCTCCAGTGCAAGGGGAAGAGGACGCAGAGACTTCAACGTGTGGCGGCGTCCAGCGGCGCCGGAGCGCGGCAGTAGCCGCACGCGCATCGCCCGCATGATCGGCGAGCGGTTGGGAGTGCTGGTGGTGGCTGGATGTCGCCCGAATGGAATGTTGCGCGAAGGTAGATAGTATATAGAGTTTTCAGTTGTATGGGAATTTGTATGGACCAAGATGAAGTTGTCCAAGGCATCAAGTGGATGTTGCTCGAATCGACTGTCTAACGTTAGGATGTGGGCGAAGGCACGACGTAGATGAACTCCTCGTGGCCCTGTGGGCAGCTCGCGGAGCAGCTATACACGATGAGGCTGAGCCAGTCCATGCCGCCGGGGGGAACGACGGCTTTCGGTGCGTCCGCAGCGTTGCTGTCTGGAGTTGACACGGGCTTCTGCTGCGAGGCAGCGTCGGCTGCTGCGAACTGGTCCACCTTGAGGAAGTAGTTAATTGTTGGCGTTAGCTGCATCTCGAATGAACGCTCTTCGCCGCAGCCTGGGCAGCTTGGCACCTTGAGGCTCTGCGGGATCACCACAGGCCATAACGGCTCGCCACCGTAGTCATAGCGAAGACACTGCAGAGGACAACGGCTAATGCGCTTCTGGAAGCGCAGTAAGTGACGCTGCTCCGCCGGGGTTTTCTCGTATGACTCACCAGTTGAAGATGCAGCACCACTTGACTGTGTTGCTGCTCCCTTCTTTTTTGAGTTCGAGATGACACTTCGCAGGTCACTAATATCTGTGGACTTTTCTTCTTCTTCCTGCTTCATGTACTGCTCGAGCAGTTTGTTTTCATGAGCAAAGTCGTGCTCGGCCGTGTAGTCTTCATACGGTTCATCAACCACCTCAATCATCAGCGCCGGGAACACATTCCGCTTGCCTGCCGCCGCATTTTCCTTCACGGGTTCCACCTTCTTAGCCACTGGAGCCGCTTTGGATGTCTTTACGCTTGTCTTCATGGCATCATCTCGTTGCTGCAGGAGAGCCTCTAGATCCACTAGGTCGGCCGCCGGTGTCTGTGGCTTGCTGTCCTCGTCGTCGTCGCTCCAGTCGCTGTCATCGCTATCCGACCCCCACGCGAGCTTCACCTTGTCTACCTGCTCTGTCACTTTTTCCACGTCGGCCTCCACAGGTACTTCCTTCGCCGGCTCCACTTGGTCACGCAGCACTCGCCAACTGCCCGGGGCCTCCGTGCACGCCACCGCGTTGCAACCAAAGACGTACAGCGTGCGGTGGGCCTCCACCGGCGCGTACACTTGCGCTACCAGGAACAATCCCTTCCCGCACTTTGCACAGCTCAGACTCCCAGCCTCCGCCGGTGGCTCCGCGTACCAGGCCTGCCCAGCAGCATCAGCCGTCGCAGCCGCATGTATCAACGTCAACTTTCCACATACAAACACAAAACCAACACGAAAAAAAAAACACACACACACAAGCAGCAGCAGCACGCACAGGAGTTCCTCCAGCCTTGCACACGTAGGGCGAGCCGTTGTCCACGCTCTGGCGCTCCTGCACCGTGCCCAGCAGCACGACGCGCTCCTCGTCCATTGCCTCGCAGCGTTTCGATGGTCTCTGCTACATGGACCGTCAAAAGTTGATATTCGTACTTATTCGAGACCTCACTTGGGATTGGTCAAAAATAGCAAAATCGCGCCGTCCTCACGTCCGACTCGCGCGCGGCCCAGGATCGATTCGAGCCAGGAACAAGCAGAGCAGCATGAGCGACAACAAGGAGATCCCGTCCGAGTACCGCATCTCCGAGAAGTGGGACAAGTGCCTGGAGAACTTCACGCTGTACTTCGGCGCCGGCCTCGTGGCTGGCGGCCTCTCGAGCCTCGTGCTGGCGCGTACGTGGCCGCGTGGCGTCAGAGGGGCGGGGGGCGGAATGAACCGCGGGAACTGACGCGCTGTGTCTTGCTGTGCTGCTGTTGCTGCGCAGGCTCCGGCGCGGGTCGCGGTCTGATCACGGGTCTGGGCGCGGGCTCCGGCGCCGGGTCGAGCTGGACAACGTGCCAGATGGCGTTCGCGGGCGACGCCAATGCCCAGGCCGCGCTGGACAAGACGGACAAGGCTCTGGGCGACTTGAAGGACAAGATCTCGGGCTCCAACTAGATGTTGTCCGCTCCACAGGGGCGAAGCGCTGTCGTTTTATTTTGCAGTTGGACGTCAAGGAGGAGTGAAGCAGCTCGGGACGGCTAGCTAGCCTCATGTACAGATGGAGTATTGAGACGCTAGATGGCGAGCTCTTTGCTCGAGACGAGAACACTTGAAAGAAAAAAAACAACACGGAATATAATACTATAGGGTGGTGGTCAGCAACGGCTAGCAATTCGTACCGCTTCTTGGGGGCTTATCTGGTTCTTGCAAGTGGTGGGAGCGCACTGGACTAACACTATCAAAAGTCGGACACTTGACGAGGCCGTTGATTCAGGACTTCTGCTCAAATGTGAGCTCGTACTCCCCAGCACCAACTTCCACTTTAATGGGCTTGTCCAGAGTGAGTTCGAAGGGCTCGTTAGCTACCAAGTCCTTATCGTTGATGCGGGTGCCGTTGGTGCTGTCCAAGTCGACAAAAAAGACTTTCCCTGACGCTTCCATTTTGATCTGCACAACGAAGATTAAGGCGGTGATGTCAGTCCACAAGAGCAAGAACAATCTGAAAAGAAAACGCCAACAAGTGGTTACCTCTCCGTGCGACGTTGAAAGCTCCCAGTCCTTGGGTATGCTCAACCCACGGGGTGGCCGAAACTTTCGCCCAGTTGAACGACCAACAAAACAAGACGAATGTCGTTTCTGTGCGAAGCAAAATATCAGTCATACCGCTGCGTGCAGAAGAGCAACAGGAAAGCGCCTTACCACGTCAATATCCATGTGAAACTTTCGTCCCACACACGGCCCGCTGACACATCGCACCGCTATCGAAAATGCTCGCGGAACGCCATTGCCATCTAGTTCAAACCCCGCACCACCAAATGTCACTATCACTCCGAATGTGCACGCCTTCTGATGAGAAAAAGTCAACCCGGCACCTGTGTCCAAGTTCTCCTTCTCCGCTTCGAGCGCATCCAGTAGCACTTTCTTGCCCGCCTCAAGTTCTCTCCGCAGCTCCTCTGCTCGCAGCTTTGCTTGCTCCACTAGTTTCTGCAATTCCAAGCGCGAACAATCGGTAAGTCTCGTATCCAGCACAGCGTGAACTAACTCCTCATACCTTGGACGCAGCCTGGCAGTCCCGCAGCAAGAATCCCTGCACGTCGATCATCTCGTCCTCCAGCTGCAACGGCGCCTCTTTTTCACGCCTATTGTCATTGGACTCCCGCACTATCAACCACACCATAAGAAAAGAGCGTTAGCAGACTGTCAACGCAACTTTTCCAATTTAAAATTCAAATTTCAAACTGCATCGAGTCTGCCGCTGCGACACGTCCTCTCTCGCGGTAACTAGCGTGAAAATCCCGCGCCACTAACCAGCACTTCGCCGTACCTTTCTTTTCCGATGGCGCCTCCAGTCGATCGTCGCTCTCCGAAGCGTGCGCGTTGTTCTCTGCAGTCGCGTGCTTCCGCTTCATCCCGCCGCCTAAGCGGAAAATGCAAACTGTTTCGGGAAAAAAAACATAAAAACATAAAAAAGGGCATGCGCAATATCGTCCAATCCGCGAACATCATCAATTTCAGCGAATGGGAAGCGAGAAAGGCCCCGCCTGGAAGCGCCCCAGCCCCAATCCATAATGGCGGACGCGAGGCAGAAGAACGTGGTGGTGAGCAAGCCCATACTGTACGGGTCCGTGGCCACGTACCTCGGGCGCAAGGCCGAGGAGACCAAGACTCACCGCTGGTCCATCTACCTGCGCGGCGTGGACAACGAGGACCTTTCGTACATGATCAGCAAGGTGGTCATCAGCCTGCACGTGAGCTTCGCCAACCCTGTGCGCGTGCTCACGGAGCCGCCGTACGAGGTCACGGAGCTGGGCTGGGGCGAGTTCGAGACGCGCATCCAGATCTACTTCCACGACCCGACGGAGCGCCCAATCAGCATCATCCACCTGCTGGTGTTGTACCCGCCCAATAGCCAGCCCGCCAGCACCAAGAAGGTGGAGCACTCTTTATTGTTATTATTGTTGTTGTTATTGTTATTTAGTTTTGGGGCGGCCAACGCTAAGTTGCGGGTGTGTTGCTGCTGTTGCAGCCCGTGGTGAGCGAGTTCTATGACGAGCTCGTGTTCAACGAGCCCACCGAGTTCTTCTACAAGAAGCTGATGGCCGGCCCGGACCGCCAGGCGCCGCCGCTGGCCATGCAGGACCATCTGCCCACGTACTCGGACGTTGAAGTGCTCAAGACGCTGGCTCGTGCAGAGACTTTTGTTAAGAAAGAGATCCAGGACACGAAGAACTTGCTGCTGAGCACGGACATGGAGATCAAGGAGCTGAAGGAACGCATTGCCGAGCACACCAAGAAGAAAAAACAGGCGGACAAGACGGCTGCTGCGCATACTACAGCGGCGCTTCCGATGGCGTGAAATCGTTGGGTGGGTGATGCTTTCAGCAAGCGATGAATAGATATTTAAAAAAAAGTTATCTGGTGTCAGCTTTGCGATCAACGAGATAGCGTACCAGCTCCAAATTGCCGTTTGCAGCGGCCCCTATCAACGCGGTTTGTTCTTCTCCTGTCTTCGCGTTTATGTCAGCTTCGCATTCCCCAGCAAGATATCGAACCACTTGCTACATGCGGCCTTGACCAGTGCTGTATATTCACACTCTTTGGCGAGATACCTCACCAGCTCCATGTTTCCCTTTTCAGCAGCTCGTAGCAGCATCGTACAGCCTCCCCCGTCCTTCACATTCACATCGGTACCACACTCCCCAGCAAGATACTTCGAAGTAGCTGACAATATCCATCCTTCCGTTCGCTGCAGCCTTCATCAAAAGCCGTCTCTCCGGAGTAGTCCTTTGTATTGTAACGTTGCCCCGCAGTCTACAGCAAGAACCTGCACCACCCTTCTCCACAGCTCTCATCAGGGCCGAAATGCCGTCGAAGTTCCTGAAATTCACGTCTGCTCTGCAGTTCTTCACCAGGCACTGGTGGAGCTCGATGTTGTCGTTAGCAATGGCCATTAAAAGAGCTGTCTCTCTATTGTGATCGATAGCGTCCACATTGTTACCGCACTGCTCCACGAGGTACTGCACCACCTCAAGCTTCCACTGCACACCTCAACGCAAATTCTTTATCCACGTCTGCACTTTGCTTCTCCAAGTCCTAAAGTCTTGCAATGTCACCATCTCGAGCCGCTTGGACGAATTCCTGTGTCCCCATTTGCGTGACCCGCCAAATTCAACACTGATCTCAACAGAACCATGTCGGCTGAGATCCCCAGAGCCTTCCTCAATTCTGACACGCAGGTATCTCTGTGGATGCACGTCTGGAGCTCGTTTTGGTCCAGCTCCGTCACATTGTACAGCGCCCTGGGGTTGGCGAAGTTTATGGGCAGGTCAGTCGCTGATGGCTACAGTACCTGCTGATCATGATGGACAGGTCCACCGTGTTCTGGTGGCACCACTGTATGGACGGAGGAATGCTCATGCACCGACTTGTATGGATAGCCATCGATAAACTCGTGGCTCTTTTTATCGCGGGCAGTGCACCCACAGGGCTCAAGCAGATACAACAAACCCACAGCACCAACAAACCCACAGCACTTGGTAGAAAGCACAAGTGTTGCGCTGCGAGCAGCTCGCCGCTGACCGCCATCCGCAAGAGCATGCCGGTGTCACGGTGGCTGATCGTTGTCCGGATGGTGGCCAGCAGCGCTCCATACACGCTCGTGACGCACCCGGATCACCGACGCCTTTAACACTTACCAGCATCCACCAGACCGCAGGAACAGCGCGGTGGTGGGCTGGGCGAGCAGTGCAGGTAGCATCCGGACACCAGTACTTTGAGCTCGCAAGCTTCCAACGCGCAAACTCACAGGCAGCACTTGGATGCTCACTAGCGAGCGCTCCTCGCCTCAGGGCAGGCTCAAGTGATACATGAAACGCGCAGCGTGCGCCACTGCGGTCGGTGCTCTCCAAGTGTGCGGGTGGGCCGCGTCCTCCATGATACATGTATTCCGCGGACCGCGGCTGC